>JAPSES010000115.1:9382035-9395344 GCA_029822895.1 Maxillicosta whitleyi
TATTGTTGACAAATACCAAACAATTCTTTTATATATATATATATATATATATATATATATATATATTTCTCAAAATAGTGCTCTGCAGTCATCGTTATTGCTATTTTTTATTATTATTATTATTATTATTATTCTGAGACAAAAATCACCTAATCACTCATCTTGGTTGTAAATTGTGTATATATTTATTTACTAGTGTATTAACTATAAAGAAAATACAGGAAGTATGTGCACAACACAAACACTGCACAGACAAATGTAAGTATTTAGTGCTATCTCTGTTCTCGTGACAAAAAGCAGTCTAAACTATATGAAATGTATGATACATTTTTGGATAAAACACAAGAATATTAAATCTTATACTGTCTGAACCAAACAGTTCAAGTCACATTGAACGCAAATGGAGGTCACATTCTAGCATTTATTTCTTTTCACGACATTTCAAAAACCATATCCTGCATATTCTTATTGTATTTTAATTCAGAGATAGAAATGTATACAGTATGGATGCTCATTATAACCTTCCAACAAACCTAATGGTCATCCATGATATTTGGACAGTACTCTAAGTTTATTAAAGTAAAAGCCCCCCAAAAAAAACCTATCTAATAAGTAAATATAAATGAAATAATGTCTATTTCTACTCTTTTCAGTTGAATATTCATCAGATGAAATGCTGTAAAACAGGATTATCACTTTTATTTAATTGATTTAGCTGCTAAATGACTTTAATGAGATGAAAAAGATGTAGCCTGTATAAAACATTTGCACAAATGCGCCAGTTGTTTATTTAACCAGTTCACAGCGGACTTTACAGCGCATTACAGGATATATCTGGGAAATATGTTTCCAGAATTGTGAACGGACTTTCCATGTGAAAATGAGGTAACGGCAGCTTTCATATTTATACGATCAGGCTCCATATACTGAAGAACCTGTCGTTCTATTCCTCTGACAATAATAACTCGGTGAATGAGATGATTGGATGGACAGTCCTTAACAGCCTTCAGCAATACATCACTAGACAATTCTGATGATTTGTTGCATCAATTGACTGTTCACGTAATCTGATTTGGGTTTGGAAATGCACTCGTCTAAAGGTTCAAGTCGGAGCCTTCATATCGGCACGGCAGCCCACACACCTTCCGATAAAGGGATGCGAGTGGATGGAGAGTGCCACATATCCTTGAGAGCATTTTTTAATTTCTTGGTGCTCCATCTGTTGAAATGATAAAGTGCAGCCATAATGGAGTGCAACAAGATTAAATTAATCAGGTTTGTCCATTACACTGCCGCAGGCTCTTCACAGATGATTGCAATTTTCTCTGTCAGGCCCATTATTGTAAGATCTGTTTAGTGGCTTGATGCAATTAAAATGAACTTAATGTAAATTTAACAATACAAATAACACTTCTGTCTGTGTATGTTGAAGAGGGGAGCGGCTGGAGGGTCCTGAAGTGCAACGGTAAACACCCACTGTAACCATTTTTAACTTCAAACAAACCAGGGTGCTATTTGATTAGTGTGGACTCTGTGATCAATAACTATGTTTCATGTTTTCATGTTCTCCGTGATGTCAAAGGATCCGGTTGCACAGACCACCCTTGTCTGGACATTGGCTGTAAGGAACACAACACCTTCCACAAGCGTATCATGATGCTCATAGATCATTGGAACCTGAAGAGGGGGGGAAGTTTAATGGAGTTGCTCTGATGAAAGCTTATAAAGTGCACACCTTTACTCTTGTGCACGGATCTCATGGGTTAGTAGGTTAGGCAGAATTTGGAGAAAATTTTATTAATTTTTCCCGGAGCTGATCTAATATCTTCCTGATTGGTTGTTTCCTCTTGCTGGATCAGGTCACTGCCAGGGGACGGAGCCTTCAGGATGTGTGCTTAACGGGAGGAGATCTCGGCCTAGCGCCACAAAGCTCCCACCGCCACTTAAACACGGAAATGGCGGAACTGTCACGCTAAAAATGTCAGATGCTTTTTATTCTCCGCACCTCTATAATTTTTGATTTATGTCATACAATAAAATATAACAACGCACCGAAGCGTTCTGTGGGAGGAGATAGTCCCGCGTGCATTTGAGGACCAGGTTCGGTGGTACCTCTGCTATGAGACACATTTCACATAGAAACACATCTGTTTTAAGTGATTTGACTTAGTGATTTTGAGCGGTTGAGCTTAAGGTTATTGTGGCTAAATCAAGAATTACCATAACCAATCAGACAATACACTTTATTACATTATATGCTGCATTTCATTTTAGGATCAGGTGTTTTGTATTAGTCTCCTATCACATTACAAGGAAAGTGAAATCACCTACACGTGGAGAAAAAGCACATATTTTCTTTGATAGATGGAGTAGGTAACGTTTTTATTTAAATATTCCTCTTAGTCTTCTTTGGCTTTTTGTTTTTTGTTTTTTTAATCACACATAAAGATTTATAGATTTATAATGCCTAGTGTGCCACACAGGTAACCTGAGTAGGTACGCACCAGTGTGTTTGTTTGAGGCACCTTTCACACAAGGTGCATTCCAGTGGTCATAGCAGGCCAACAACAAGTCAATCAATCACATTTTGTACACCAGTAATTTAGCAGGGTAGCTGTCACACTATCTCTTTTGTTTGCCACAGGACACCAGTGGGAGTCAGAGGAGGAAGCAAGGCAACAAAATGTGTTTTAAACAGCTGAGGACACACAAATGCATTCTGGAAACCTCCCAACATTAGATTATGCAATGTATTATAAGTGTACATGAATAAGCACAAACACATTAAAGCAGTAATATAGCCTTTTAAGCAGGAATATGAAATGTCTTTTTATATATTATTGCATTTAGATGCATTTGCCCTAATTGATCAGCATGACTGCTTCGAAACGGTAGGATTTAGCGATTAAGGAATGGTAAAGAGTGTCCATTCAGCTTGTGTTTTTCCCTACTGGAGCTGCACACAAGTATATCCTGTGTGTCCTTCATAATTTCTCGGATCAGTATTTCTATGCTTCGATTCTAGACATCAGCCCAAATACATAAATACAATAACAGTCAAAAAAAAAAAAAAAAGTCTGAGTCATTCCCTGGTGGTATATGGCCTCGAGGTTAAGGCTGACCATTTGCCAAATCAAATAGTTCTGCAGGTATGTAAAACCCTGAAAAATGCGGTTCAATCTGTCCTCTATCAGCGGTTATATTGGAGAGGAAGTACGGCAAATGTTTGACTGCGGAGCGCAAAATAATGAGCCTCCCAATCCAAAAAAATGTTTAATACAAACATACAAGCACCGGCATCAAATGCCAAAATCTTCCGCAAAAAGAGCTTACAAAGGCCTGGTCCAGTGGGATAACATAAAGTATGGGAAATTTGTAGTTGGGAGAAACTGTTCTGTATGATTACAGTGCATGTGTGGACTTTTGTAATATGTCATGAGGAAAATGAATGCAGGACCTTGGTTCTGCTTTTGCTTGATGATGGTTTATAGGACATGGTTTTTAGAGTAGAAGAAAGAGTTTATTCCTGGTTATCATGGGCTGCTTTTTTTTTTTTTTTTTTTTACCACTACATTATGATGAGAGCTCTTGAAATCACCACCATACTAGAATCTTTTAGTCTCCAAATAGAATGTTTCTCTTGGAGGAAATAATGCAAGTGAAAGCTAAAGGAGTGGAAAATGACCTAAGGAATACCAAAGAGGGTTGAACTTATCGAGTGTTACAGGAGATAATATCGTTACAATCCATGACCAACTTCTTTAATCTCACTTCTTGCCTTTATACTGAAACCATTTTCTGCGAGATTATATAATAATACAATCACCAGATCTTCCACCGAGAGTGCTTGCTCATAAAAAACATTAAAACAGTTCTGGCAAGAAACCCTTTGGCTTTAAATGTAGTTATGCGAGCATTGTCACTTACAGGTAATGTACTCTTTCTACAAAAAAAAAAAAACACATTTCATGAGGTTTTTTTCATAGGGAGATAGACATTTTGGTTGAGTAAAGCATCCACCCTGCTGCTTTAGTGAAGATAAAGTGAGTTCTACTATAAAAGAAAGTTATAGGCCACATGGTAGAAGTGAATTTTAACACATATACATTATCCAGGACCTGAAGGAGCAGGTTCACATCATGTATTGAGTGAAATACTGACACTAACCGAAAACATGCAAAAAGACAAACTGAATGAAAGTATGTTTGCGTCGTTGCAATAGGTCAGCGATAGGTGTGGTTGAGTCCGCAGACGGATAGTGATCATGTGGATTAAACTGCATTTAGCCACACTTGTCTCATGGGATTTTCCTTGGCTACATGCAAGCAGACACTGAGCCAAAGCCCAGCTCAGTATTTTGACAGGAGAGCCAGAAAAAACAAAAGTGTTTTGCTTCTCTGTTGAAAAAAGTGAGAGAGAAAGAAATGAAGATGTAGTGGAGAGAAACGGTAGTCCCTCAGCCACTGCCTTACTCAATCCATATGCGAGGCTTAGAGGCAGGAAATACCCACAATTCAGTGTAATCAGGGTAGAGGCCGCCTACCCCATTGGAACAGACCTGGTGGAACTGATTGGGCACCATTAGGGCAAGCAAGAGCTAAATATGCAGCACACTCAGAAAGTTACATTTTCATACAGACAGAGACACAGTCATGTAATGGAAGGGAACAGGTTCTATCTCCCATGAAAATTTAAGTAGAAATGGATTTGTGAAGCTTTTTACTGCATGACTTTTAGGTTCACCTCTAATCTAACGGCTTCAGTCCGCTGCCAACTTATGCGAGCCCCATTGGCGCACGCTCGCGCTGTTTAGAATGACACATTTTCAAGTTAAAAATGTTTGATCAGTGCAAGAGCGTACGATACAAAAAATTTCCCAGACCCTCACTGCTGCGTGTTCTCACTTCACTTCGAATCACAAAAGAACGTTTGTATTTTGTTCAGTTGCGCTGCTAATTCACAAACTGAATTTTTTCTGCGGTACCGGCATTCGACCACAAGTAAGATTTCAGCAGAGCAAATGACAATATGCTTCCCTACGAAGGCAACTGTTGTTTGACAGGCTGGTGGGTTTGTTTCATGATGAGGGAGAACTGCTGGCATGTTAAACCATAATAACACTTCCCCCAAACTAGCGTGCTAGCTGCAGCCCAGTGTCAGAACCAGAGAGGGGTTTCCCAGTTATACAAACAGAGGCTGGTTGGCTTGTTGTCTGTTGCTTGACGTTTATGGAATTTGAGGACTCTGCATGTTTACCGATAGTTGGTTTTGGTTTGTCCCTTTTGAGAAATAATTGGGGAGGCTGAAGGAAACAAGGGGAGCAACAGCTGATGTGGTTTGGTCAAAGGGAATGAACATCTGCCTTTGATTTAATGTGTGGCCCATGGCACTGGTGCAATAATCTGTCTTTCTCTCTGTCTCTGCCTATTGTTAGATCTGTCTGTCTCTCACTCTATTTCTTGCTTTTTTCTTTGACACATCCTTCACAAAGCACCATCTTGACCGCAGCGTCCAGCGCTTAGCGATTTTGCTTAAAATATCACCAATTTCGGAGTCGCCAACAGCACCCACAGTCAAAAGCTTGAATACAAATCTACACATTTTGAGTAGGATAGAGGGCTGGAGTAGTTAAATCCTTGATTTGTACCTCTTGAAACTCTCACAAGTCCCCTGTGCCCCTCCACCCCCACTCTCCACCTCCCACACAATTCCCAGGTCAACAGTGCTCTCAATATGAGGCGCGTCTGGTCTACTGTGACAGCATATGGTTATCCACTCAAGGTGTCCAGAGACACTCGTTCTTCATATATATCCAATAAACAATAGGATAAGGGATTATTTGCTCGAAGTGGGTACTACACTGAAGAAGCAAAGAACCTGCCTGCGAGGGTAAGGGGAAAAATTCTGAGTAAGTCTCATTCAAAAGTATATACCAAACAGAATTCACTTTTCACATTTCCTGAATATTTTTTTGTTATACTGATACAGTAAATTGGATTTAGCAATTTCAATGTCTCCCTCAGTCTCTCCATAATTTTTTCTCCCTCTTTGCAATCAGAGTATCCCTTTTTAGCAGTTAAACGTCTGGCAAAAAGCAGCTACACTATATGCGAGCAAAGAGTAAACACACCAAATTAGACGCTGATTACATCATATTTCGGATCGTGGGGCTAGAATGGCATCACATGATGTTTTATGAACACTGTCAGTTACCTTTTAAATAATACACTCACCATGGAGATGATGTTTACTTAAAGAAAACAAGTGTACGTTTTGCCTGTTAGAAGCACAGTTCCCTAAGTGCTCGACAGCAATGTACAGATGTTTGTACTGTAAACATATGGTGAATATTGGAATGAGGTAAAGCCAAAAATGTAGCTATACTCCAAATGTCTGCAGTCTATTACCACCTCTACTGCTTAGAGTGTTTATTTATAATGCTGGAGATTAACAATAAAACTTCAGATGTAGGATGCTTGTGTTTTTATATGACTTACGTATTGTCTGACTGGATGATAGACACATGGAGGTTGTGCATTACGGCTGCATGGCGACAGTGTGGCAGGCATGATGGAGACGTGTGCTCAGATTGATAGCATCTCTGAAAGGCAGCTCCCATGGGTTAATGGGGGAGTTATCCTATTAGAGCCCCTTCTCTGCTCCACTTTGCTCTCCTCGCTGCAGGAGAGCACCCATCATTGCTCGTTCTTTCCTGCAGAGAAAAGGAGCTAATGGCTTGTGCGCAGAGCGTCTGACGGGCAGTCTCAGCCTCTCTCTTACCTTCTCACTCCTCTCTTCCTGTGCCTCTCCACCCCTCCTTCCTCGCCGCTGATTCCCAGGATCGATAATTCTCGGTGGGTGCCCTTACATTTCCTACTCAACATGTAGGGCCATAAATCACCCCTCTGCTTCTCCGGCAGGAAGGATGCCTCAGCTAGAAAACATCTCAAGCGAAGTCAGGTCAGGCGGAAAGGTGAGGACAGCTTAACAGACTGTCCCCAATAACATGCCCTCATCTATTGCTTCTCCAAAAAGGCATGTTTTCTCTCTTAGGACTGGTCGGCGAATAAATTAGGAAGCCACATTAAGCTGTCACCCATGGACTGAACAACACAGACTACCTTTCAACATGTGATCATGCTTTTCAGAGACCACACTGCAACCGGCCCAGCTTGTAGCCACATTCATGAATGAAACAAGACAAAATGGATGCACTTAACTTTTCAGGCTGTTTTTAATCATGAAGTTATTGTTGTTGCTCGGTTTGTGGAGAGAATTACATCAGCAGTCTGACTTTATTGCAATTACCCAATAAAGTAAAATCACATCAACCACAGTGACTGGACGGTATCACACAAAACATCGGAACTTTTAAAGAATGTTATCTAAAACGTTAAATATGAGCAAATACAATTTATAAAGTATCCTTATGGCACATGTGTTTCATAGTTAAAGTCAGATGGAGCGGTTTTTGAAGGTTACAGGTGTGTGCATGTGGACTCTTCTCAGATGTTGACACCCTTCACCAGAACGCCAACTTTATCCTTCTGTGTTCTGAAGGCAACAGAACGATACTGACCTTAGTAAGAGCCCCTTGGTGACCATCCTGTCTCACGATGTCCATCTTCACTATCGAGTGAGAAGCTTGACATTTTTATATCATGACTTACACAACCATAGAAGCAAAGGTGCACTTTTAAAATGTATGTGTTACAGTAACAGAAGTGGATAGAGAGATTTTATCCAGGAAATTTTGGTCCAACAGTGATTGAAAATTATGCTTCTGGTTTTCTTAAGTCATCAGAGTCGTCCTCCGTTGGGAAGGCTGATATATGGTGGAAGGAGCAGGATATGTAATGATCATTGAGGGCTCCTACGGAAACATCTTAGACAAACTGAAACGGCCGCATTTCGCCTCTGTGACCTATTGCTTTCTTTGTACAAAGGTGGTTCTGAAGCCATAGTCGGTAAAAAGTCAGACAGTGGAAATGAATTTGGTTTATACTGTAACCACAGAGGGTTATGAAGTATCGTGTTCATCTTTTAGTCGTCCACATCTTTTAACTGCATGTTTCAAAAGTTATCATTTTCAATGAGGCGTGAGGCACATCTCCAGTCTCAAATCAGCTTCTCGGCTCTTTTGTTTTTTGAGGAGATGAGTAGTGGCAGACTGGAGCCTAAAACACACAAACTGTTAAAAGAGTGTAAAGTTTGATGTGAATTTTGGGCCAACAATTTATGCCTTTGAGTCAAAGGTATTTCCAGGAGAGGCTAATGTTTTTCCTTCCAGACTATAATTGAGCTGATTTACACCAGTGGCTACAGAAACACTTAATTTCACCTCCTCCCTTCAGCAATAAACTTTGTCCTTTACTGCAGCACAGGCAGACCATTATATCTCTACTTTACGATAAAGAATACACAGATAAGTGGAGACTCATACTAGACAATGGCTTTTCTATTGCAAGTGTGGGTAATCGTCCTGTGGAAGGAGGCACTGTGTTTTGGCAAATTGCACCAGATTCATCTGGCTGTAGGCATCCCCTTTCCTGCTCTCTCCTCAGGTTTCCTCCTCCCCATCACAGTGCAAGGCCTTATCGTGCTGCCCATTCTCAATAGGCAAGGCCGACGCTAAGATTTCAGATGCTGGCCAACCTCTCTGAAGGAACAGGTGTCCCCTCTGTCTGCCTGTGGTCGAGGTCCCGTAGTGGAAGCATGGGAAAGGGCAACCACCGCAGAGGTTCTACCCCAGCGGACAGGTAACAGTGCGCCTTTCAACTCAGCCTGAATTCAGCTAAATTGGCATCCTTTTAGGAACCACGGAAAGCAGTTGGAAGTAGAAAATAGAGAACGGAAATTCGCCCAACGATTCCCAGTTGGCTTGAAGAGTATGGTGTTCTTACAATAGGAAAGAAGAGAAACTATTTTGATGTGTAAATGAGATAAGAAAGAAGGCTTTGGCCAAGGCCATGGTACTTTTAGCCACGCTTTATTAAAACTGATCACACCATTCGAATAAAATCTTATTAAAGGAATTTGATCTTTGAAGTGTCTAAAAGATGATCCGTGAATATTTCAGTGAACACATCTACATTTTAATACTGTGTGAGCACAATTTCCTGGGGACAAACCAAAACCTAAAAACTTCCAAGAGATGAGAGGGATTTTGGGGCTAGTGGTGAGCATGGTAGGCCGGTCTGGAAAGAGATCAAAAGAGCAGTGGAGTCAGCCCTGGAGCATCCAGCCCATCACTGTGACCTGTGATCAATGGTGCAGGTGTGGAGGAGAACACCGGGGTAGGTAAATATCTCAGAGGCTAACACCTTTAACCACTCATTACAGACAAATTTGCTTCAGCTTTGACAGCTGAGGTTATTTTAATCTTGTAGCAATGAGTTAGCCATTTAGATCAGGAAAACTACAGTGGTGGTGAAAATACTGCCTTTTTTTTTTTTTTTTTTTTTGGTCTAAAAGATGATTTCATTTCATAATGTTCCTGAAATGTGCAGATGGTTTCCCTGAGCACAACCAGTATCATATGAACTAAGCACTACTCCTTTTATGCAGTTCTAAATTTAATATTTACTTAATGTCCAGAATGGATCATGTACATTCTAAAGAATCACACATGACTCTTACGTCAACACTGATTTAACCACAATCACGCCTGACAATGAATATACAAGTCATTTGGTTTCTTCTGTGAAGGAACATGACTGGATGATGTTGACAGTGACATAAGTGTAGTTTGATTTTTTCAAGGAAAATGACGACTCTTCTCTGTGGTTATAATGATGCCCTTTTAAATACTTCACTTGTTTTATGGGTATGTTAATGACCAATTAACCCATAAAAACCTATTTTTGTGGCAGTTCCAACATGATTTTAAACCTTTATTAAATGATTTATCACCACTGATTGTAATTTTACCTTCCATAGTTTTCAGAGTAAATCATGTATTTTACTATATTTCATTTTCTGATTATGTAGATATTCATAAAAGCTCAGATTAAAGTTGAGGATTATTTCATCAGAAACAGAGAAACCTGAAGAAAAAGCGACTTTTTCTACCGAAGACATGATTAACTAAACATAAAAACAAGTGTCTCCATCCACTGTCGTTGATCCAGCTCTATTGGTTTAACTGGTGAATCAATATTGTAGAAGATGACAGAGGTGACGGAACCTATAAACGTCCAAATGGGTTGTATGTGATGACCATGAAAAGACAACAAACTGTATTTTACACCAATTATTTACATGTTTTGATAGGATTAGTGGATCAACAGTTATTAAACAGTTTAGATCAGTATATGCTTTTGTTCGTTTGGTCTTTATACACAGCAAATACGACAGTGTTAATTTAACACCGTAAAGTGTCTATATGTGTCCACACAGTGCAGTGTAAAATTAACACTTTCAAAAGTGTACACAACAAATATGGGAGTGTTAAATAGTCAGTGTTAAATAGAAAGTGTTGTATTAACACCACATTGATTTAAAACAACACTGTGTATGTGGTGTTTTTGTTAAAATGATGTTGTTAAATCATTGTGTTGAAAGTGTGGATTTTACACCGCATAGTGTGGACACATATAGACACTTTATGGTGTTAAATTAACACTGGCATATTTGCTGTGTAGGTTTAAAAAACAAAACAAAACCTGATGGAACCTCTTATATACGCAGTGTGTTGTATAATTTTGGCCACCACCGTACATGCAAAAGCAAGCAAAACTTAATATTTCTGGAGATAACAGTTATTAATGGTAACTCTCACTGACAAAACATTCACTTTTAATGAAGTTAACATAAACAGATAAATCATCCAGGTCCAACATAGCCTGCAGGCAGTGCTGGGGTGATAGAACAAAGGCTCGGGTAATGTCATTTGTGACCCCTATAGTCTTGAATTCTGCAGAGTGATAATATATAGATGGGGATGCCATTAAAAACAGTTTCCAGCTCCTCCTGGATTCATTTGCGCTGACCCAGAATGCAGTATTTTCTTAACACAAGCAGCAGGCTGCTTTGATGTTATCTCCCTATCCAAACAGTGGAGGGCCGGCTGCCCCTGCCCCGCCTATGGCCGCGGAGGACGGCGTCGATTAATCACGCTGAAGCCTGCGAGAGCGCGCTCATAAATCGCCTCGGCGCTCCTTAAACAGGAGAGTCCCAGGGCGCAGCGCCGTCATTTATCAACACTCCGCTCCGGATGAGAAGTAAATAAAACTCTGAATATGTAACGGTGGGGAAAGGAGGGCTGACCTGGGATGGTGAGCATATCCAGTGGACTTATGGTAAATAAAAAAGTACCTAAACCACGGCCTCCGCACAGCCAATTTATTCTGTTTATTTATTTAATATTCACTTTGAATACAGGAAATACCCAGGATTGATTCTATTTGTCTTATGTAGATTTGTATCATGATCATTTTAACCCTCAAAGACCTACAAATACTGATCTAAAATCTCTAATAACTTTTTTTTTGAGACACTCATATTTCAGTTTCGCAGCTTTTCTGCAGCGTCAGATGTAATAAACATGGAAACGCCATCAATAAAACCAGTCTGTCCGATGGCAGTGGTTGTAATTTTTACACAGAGTTAATGATACATTTTGCTGGAAAAAAAAAACATGTTATCTTCCATTTTGTCTCTTTTGATTTAATAACATTTGAAGTTTTTATGAGATGCATGGTTGGTAAACTAAATACAGTGAAATATCAGATTTTCACTGCAAAAACGCCAAGGATAATTATTGGTAATGGTTAAATGTACAGAAAAAATCATTTAGAAACCACCACAAATATAGTTCTTGGCCTTATGGGTTAAAGATAAAACTTTATAATTTAATGAATGAACCAAACAGAATATTTTTTTTAACATCAGTGTTGATTTTCATTGTTGACCCATGTATGAACTTATGTATCTTTTGACACATGATCCGTCATTTGCGTGATGTTTTAAGTCACATGAGAATAAAAATCTGAATTTGGTAGTATGTGAAGATCTGTAGCATGATTCCAAAGCCTGTGTTACACTTGTAGGGCTTTCTCTTCACATGTGTCTTTACTCTGAGCTGTCTGCAAGAGAAACAAATGGGTGCTATAGCTGCATAATGTTTCCCTCAAGTGGAGATGAGGAAAAATGCATTTGATTCATGTTGCATGTTCCTCTGACTGTACTGCATGTGTAAGAATTGTATTCTTTTGAAAACCTTCTGGAGCCTATGTCAGATTTACATGATATTTGTGTTATTTTGCAAAGAGGGCAATATGGATGCAAATATTACTCCTTAAGGAGGTATTTGGACTCATACATTATAGCAGACAGGGCTTGAAGACCAATAAAACCCAGCACTTTCCCAGGATTTTTGAGCTTAGCCGAGGGTGTAAATATTGCTCCTTGTGTCCGGCAACACTGGAGTCCTGTGAGAGTCTGGGAGAAGCAGCAGCAGAAAGCACTATCTCCATCATCAGTGCTCCCCAGGCCTGTCCTCACACTGGCAACCCCACAAAGCCTGCCCGGAGACAGATGACAGCGCCACAAAGACAACACAGGTGGCTGGCCACAGACCACCTGGAGCAGAAAAGCCTGGCCACACTAAGACTTCTGGGAGACTTTGCAAAGAGTGGAGTTTTAGAGAATGGTTTGTTGGAGAAAATGATGTGGGGGGGTTAGGGGGCCAGCCATGTGATGAGTATACTGAATGTGAAAACAAACAGTGGAGGTAGAAAAAGTGGGAATGGTGGAGTAAAAATGTAGTTTTAGTCTTTAAAGGGCAGAATTTGGATTGGTTTTAGTGCATTTGTTCCCCGTAATAGTCATATCGGATCCAGCTTTAACTAGTTTGATGAAGACTAATATAGTAGGTGGTTCATTAGGTTAAAAAAAAAAAAAAAAGACAAAAATGTCAAAGTGTGTAAAGCATCCAGGTGCTCATGAAGCACAGGGATGGAATGCATGAAGGACAAAAGAGCAAAAAGCCAGTATTTATGAAAACAGTTGAAAAACACAACCATCAGAAATAGGTTCGAGGTACTAGAAAAGTCAGAGATCTCCATCACGTACAGGGTTGCCATGACTGTGCAGAATTTTTTAATGGGATATTCATGTTACTGACCGCCTTCCAATATGGATGACTAAGTGAAAAAGAAAGAAAAAAAAAAACAGTTTGAGTTTTTATTACGAGGTTAGCACCTCAGTTTAGAATTGGAGACTTAAAACTATAGGAAATATACTCTTAAGTCCAGGGTTCTAGCTAGGATTTTATTTTAGCATAGTGAGGGGGGGGGGGGGGGGTGTT
>JAPSES010000115.1:9400454-9415074 GCA_029822895.1 Maxillicosta whitleyi
TTTAAGTGTTGGAGTGAGTAGAGACTGGGATAACAGGGGTTGTGGGGGGGTTCTGTGTGGCTGTCCTTGGAGCTGCCTGTTTGCCTCTTTCCACACCGCCGAGTAGCCAAACAGCAGGATCCTCTGCCTCTCCCATGGGTCAGGTCCCTCTCAACCCCCGGCAAGCTTTGATCTGACAGACAGAAGAAGGGGGTCTAAGAAGGCTTTGGGAACTCTAAGCTCTGTGCGTGTGTGTGTTATGGGGTAGGAGACAGAAAGGCAAGGGGGATGGTCAGGGTCAGGTGAGGTCAAAGGCCGTTGTCCATCTCTCCTGTCTGCCGTTTGCTCCCTGCAGAGGTCTGGCTACCACATACTCATATAAACAAGACAAACATGTGCATACAAGCAAAACTGCAGGGTTTTTTGTTTTTTTTTTTGCTCAACGCACAGTTTTTTTGCAAATAACATAGAGCAGCAACAATTTCATGGTCACGATGTCTAAGACAGAGGAGTCCAGTTGCTCACCTGTGGGAGTGGGTGCACTTTAGGTGATTGTCTGCTGGCTGGTTACGCATAAACCTACACATGTGTCCCTCGTCTCCACGCCTTTTCCCCATCGGCAGCCTCCCTGACCACCACACAGCCATCAGCTCTCTGCTCACTTCTACCCAGGACAGCCCTCTTTTGAAGACTGAGTAATTAACGTGCCATCTGATACACCATCCGGCTATAGAGGCTCTCCAGAGGGGTGTCCACACACACACACACACACACACATAAGATCACACACAAATCTGCATGCACACACAAATGCGTGTACACTTGCATGCTTACACGCACAGGTGATCCATCAAACTGTGTTAACTGGCCGAGTGTCACAGACTGTCAGCTGTGTCTTGGTATATGATGGTGACCCTGGGGTTAGCCCACTGAGACCATTGTGTGTCTTAATGACAATCCCCACTTCAGCAATTTGCAATTGGATGCATCGTTAAACAAACTTAAACCAATTGTAAAACTCATCTAAATTAAGGTTTTAATGCTTTTTAACCCATAAAGACCTACTGTTACTTTTGTGATGCTTCTAAATATATATATTTTTCTCTATTTTTATCCTTTCTGAAGTGATTTATCAACATTTATTATAATATTATTCTCTGTATTTTGTGTTTTTTCCAACATTTACTGTAATTTACTGATCATATAGATGTTCATTAAAGCTCAGATTAAAGTTGAGGGTAATTACTTTAGAAACAGAAAAAACATAAATAAATAAATAGTGAGTTTTTTCACCAAATATATCATTAACTGATCATAAACTAAGTGTTTCCTTCTACTCTCATTGATCCAACTCTATGGGTTTTACTGGTGAATCAATGTTGTAGAAGATTATAGTGTTTCCATGGTAACTACGGAGTCTCTGAACATCCAAATGGGTCATATCTGATGACCATGAAGATGACAAACTGTATTTTAAACCTATTATTTACATGTGATTAGTGGATCAGAAATGATTAATGGTTGCTTTTAGATCAATAGATGGTTTCAGTTTGTTACAAACATCAAAATGTACAAGTATGTTTATTGCAGGTGATGTGTAATAAATATTTTTAGGGTTCAATTACATTATGACTTAGAACATTTATACCAAAAGAAACCTTTAGAATATTTATGCTTGAGTTAAAGCTTTAAGACATGTATGTGTGTTTTCCCCATCAATGCAACATTCGAGTATTGGTATTAAGTTATTAATGTTGAGTAAATTAGACACGAGGCTTCACCTTTGTTTGAAGCAACAGGAAATGAAAAACATGACAAAATAACAACAAAATACAAATATCTGTGGATGTGGATATTTTATTCTTTCAAAAACTAAATGGCCGACTTTCTTCTTTGTTGCACCTGTGCAGACTAAGTGATCTTCAGAGGCAATAAACAAGAAAAAAGGACCACATGTCAATAAATTTCTCCCTTCCACCGAGAGTTTTAAGACATCACGTTCTACATGATAACCATGAAATCACTTTGATTTCTGATGTGGTCATGAAAAGTTCAAGCCTCTTAAAAAAAGGTTGGATTTGGATTTAGTTCCTTGAATGTGGCTGTCAGAGCCTCTTGACAGAATATTTTCTCCACAAGGTTAAAGGTGATGTGGGGCTGCCAAAATAAGACTGATGTTTGGTAAAGATATCCTTCCTGACATTTATTTGGGCTCGTCAAAAAATTAGGTACAAGAAATGGTTCGGTTGAATTAGCCACTCCTGCATTAAATAAATCTAGAAATTCTTTCAACTTCCAAAAATACACAATATATTAAAAAAAAGTATCTTTGTCTGTTAAAGTTTCAACGCCTTATGGTATACACACACACACACACACACACACACACACATATGGATGGATGTACATGTATGATTAATTGTTTTAATTGTTTTTTCTGTTGTTCTATTGTTTCAATGTGAAGCGTCTTTGAGTGTCTGAAAAAGTGCTATACAAGTTTGATGTGTTGTTGTTGTTATTATTATTATTATTATTATAATTATCATTACACATGTACTGGTTTTGGCTTTTTTTTTTTTTACATTAAATAATTTTCTTTATTAGAAACATCATATACATGTTTAAAACTTTTATGGAATGTTCTTTAGAGTGGACAGCTTTTTTTGTTTGTTTTTTTTTTCATTGTCAATAAAGCTGTGAAACTCTTCTGTACAGTGCGCACACACACACACAAATATATATATATATATATATATATATATAAAGTTTATGTGCTGCATACTTTGGCCACAGTTGCTTTGGGTGTTGACCAGGAAAGGCAGTTTTTTGTCTGAAATACTTTTGATGTGGCCAACACTGCCATGGGCAATGTGTCAGAAAAGAAAGAAAAAAGACAAGAGAGACCAGAAAGGAGAGTTAAAAAAGTTCTAATCCATAGTTGCAGGTGTGTTACACTTTTGTTGCCCCAGCAGAGGTTCACAGCAGAGTTGATGACAAAGGGCTGGGCCCCATGCAGCCTATTGTGGCCTGGAGAACAATATGGAGGCTGTGAATGGCTAATCCCTCTGGACTGCTGACAGGTTGGGCCTTTAAGCAACCTGGGGACTCATTTCTCCGCTGGGCTGGGCCACTGTCTGACAGGGATGGGAAAACCCAGGCTACTTACAGTGACTGAGCCTTCGCCCTGAGCAGAGACTGGGAGCCATTGTGAAGGGAAAATATTATCTCCATTGTCAGTTTGTGGCCTTCTTTGTAATGTCAGAAGAGGAACTCGGGGAGAATATGCCACCAGAGGGGGACTGGAAGAGCACTGGAACCAGCTCAGACTGTGTGAAAGCGATTCAGACAAGTTAATAGGTTTTTACTCTGAAACTCAGTCTCGAAACAATTTCTTTTGACCTCATTAAGTTTACAAATAAATCCTCTGGCCAGCTGTACCTTTTTGTATTTTTTTTTTTTAATTTTTCTGCTCATTTGTTACTAATATGATTATATTTCTATTAGGATCTTAGTCATATCAGTGAACATTTTTATTATTTATTAAAATTATTTTCCTTTCATTTATGTTGTATTGTATGACTGTTTACACCGACAAGAGCATTTCAGTGAATCCACACTATGTAAAATAAATAAATAAATAAAACGAACAACAATACTATTCGAGACAATAGACAAATATTCAGCCCGTTCACAAAGCATGTTGGTGTGAATCTCATTGTTAGAGGACAGAAATGCAGTGATAATAGGCGAGGAGGCACCGCCCAGTCCTTGTAAACTGGGCCGGGATAGATCCACATGCCCTGAGAGCAAAAACAAATATCTGTTTCTCCTGGGCTTGGATTGGCAGAGACACCAGAACCAGGACACCTCCCAAACAGCTCAGCCGACAGCCATGTCAGAAGCCTGAAGTACAGGACTGATATTCACCTAGCGTGTTGTTGCACAGTTTGTGAAACAATAGAGAGGGCTGTGGGGCTTGTGTGACTGTTTTGTCAAAGCTCCGCTCTTCTCACCAACTTCTGCATCTTCCTTCTTTTTTTTTTTTTCCCTCTATTTTTTTCTTTTCTTTTTCTGTTTGGCTCGACCTTCTTTTTCAGACAGTCCGGCTCATCCTGCCACAAAGAGCCTCCATTCTCTCCTGAGAGGACGCTGTCAGTCCTGCACTGTAACCCAATCACCTATCTAACAGAAGAGTGTGTCATCTCCACAGACTAACAGGAAGTCTTGCACACAAGACAAATCTCCTTCCCTGTCTCTTTCTCTCATTTACACTTACACACCAGAGGGCATATATCCATACATGAACGCTTTCAACAGCAACCACCGATGTCCGGGAAAGACAGCATTTTTTATTTATTCATTTATCGACATTAAAGTACGTATGGCATTACCTTCCCCTTTAAATACACTGAAACCACATCCTTTAGAAGATTGATGCAAAAACCAGTGAAAGGCCAATGTAACTGTTTAAGGCAGGGATGTCAAACATGTGGCTCGGGGGCCAAATGCGACCCGCCAAAGAGTGCGATCCAGCCTGTGGGATACATTTGTGAAATGCAAAAATTACACTGGAGATTATTAGAAACCTTTATTTAACCAAAAAAAAAAAAAAAAAAAAGTTCAATGAGAAAATAATTAAAAATGGCTTTTTCAAGCGTGTCCTGGCCAAGACGCCATCAGCAGATGTTTCACAAAATGGAAATCGCAGTCATACATCCGCACTAATATAAAAAAATTACATTACATTTAGCAGAAAAAACACAAAAAACAAAAACACAATGAAAGTCAGTACTAAAACACACTTAGAACGGATAAAAACATACATAGAAAACATCACCTTTACTTTTTAAAAGTACAAAAAGTATAACAACAATGTTTCTTAAAAGTATCTCAAAGCCAAATCCAATTCCATCAATTGGGAAAAAAAAAAAAAAAAATCTACACCCACATTTGTTCTTTTCCCATTGATTTAAAACGACTTTGGATGCATTAAACAATCATTTTAGTTCAGATTCCATTGACAGACCAATTCAATCTCAAGTGATTGGTAAAATATGATCATAATAATCTATACATAATATATTTTTCCTATATTTACACTAAAACAAACTATCATTTCACAACAACATGAATTTTTTTGCAATATTCTGTCCATTACTAAAAATTTTGTGTATTTGTCGATCCACTGTGATATGAAAGTTGTAATGTACATGTTTAATTGATAAACTGAAACATAATAATGCTAAAATTATGCTTATTTTTCATTAGAAATTTCAGGTTGTTCGTGTTATTTGCATTGTTTTAAAGGGTAGTTTGTAAATGTAAATAATTCCATAATGTAAGGAAAGTTTGGATTTCACATTATTTATATTTTATTATTCTACTGGTCCACTTCAGACCAAATTTGGCTGAATGTGACCCTTACTTTAAGGTGTTCTTTGGTCTTTAATAATGTAAAGTTAATATTTCAGATACATTCACACAACTACATACAGCTTCAAATTTCTTCACGTTCTTAGAGATGATCCATTTAGACAAGAAAGTGAGTGTGAATAGAGCTGCTTATCAAGATGCAACATCCACCTACATGTTGCACTTCTCTCCCACAATTCTAGTAATAATAGCAAAATCTCAAATTTCAGTTTTAGGATGACTATTGTGGGTTCATGGGTCAACATCATAACTGGCAAGAATGTTTTTTTTCTGCACAAAAAATGGAAACAAAGTGGGGAATCATATCCCTAATGGTGTCTACATTAGGTAAACGTGATTGAAATAGTTTGGGATTTACATATCCCTTTTCTCATTAGTGGGAGTGAGTGACTGGATGAATAACAAACATTGTGAGAGTGGGTTTGGAAAGCTCAAAGCATCCGATCTGGATCCCTGCAGGTCTGCAAGACCTTAAGTTAATGCTTTTGGGGCAGCTACAAAGGCAGCCTCGCTAAAGCCCTGATGTTGGCTTTGGACCTACAGTTCCTTCCTGTTCATGGAAATTCGTCTACAAATGAAAAATGTTTTAGTCAGACCAAAGGGGGGGCTGAAAGAAAAAAAAAAAAAAAAAGTGGCCTGAGCCAAGCTGTGATTGCTGACAAAGCAGTTTTACATTGAAGCAACAATTTTAGCCGGAGTTGAATTAATATTTGAGTATGAAAAGGCATGTGAGAGGTGGAAGGAAAAGGCATAATCTGCTGATGTGACACACACATACACACATTCTGAATTAAATCTATCTAAATGTCACTCCTTGAATATGTTGGACTTTATGGGGTCATGCTGACCTCTGCTGGACACTTTCACACAGTTGTAATTTTCACTTAAAAACAAGTCGTTCTGACTTTATCATCACAGGTATTTTCATGTGTGTCTCCAGGGGTGTTTCATTTATGCAGCAGTGGCTTTGGCTGTAAAGTAAAACCAGCAGCAAAACAATATAATACAAGGAAAAGCAGAGCTGGTTGTATTAAAATAATGTTCACACTGAAAAAGCAATGGGATTTTGTATGCATGTACCTATATGTTATGACCAGGCCACTTTGCAAAGAGTAATATTAAGCTTCAAATACATGTTTTATACAAATGTGTTTTTCTACAGGCACTGCTGGATGCGTTCAGGTTTTTTTTTTTTTAATGCCTTTGTGGTGTGTGTTGACACTCTTCACCACTAGATGCCACTCATGTAACATAAACTACAGGAGCTCAAAGGTAAAGTAGAAAAGTGAAAGTGCTGAAAAGTCATTTGTTTGATTTTAAAGCCAACATGTTCCTAGTTATACCAAGTGTATGTTTAAACATGTTCAACTCTCACTTGACTTTTATCAGTTCTATTGTGCTGAATTAGGCCCAAACATCCTCAACCCTTTGATTAATGGTTCCTCATTTTTAACGTGACACTTGGCTTTCTACTGGTCTGACTTTTGAAGTGAACTGGGTAAGTACGGAGGCAAACTGAGTGTGAGAAGTCAGCTCATTAGCCCTGCAGGTCCAGCGAAGTGGCTCGAACCCTCCCATGAGAGCTGTTCATGCTTCTGGGAAACTCACTAACATAGCAACAGCTGCAACTCTCCAGCAACTTGATGAAAACTCTTCCTCTTCTCTTGTCTGCTCTTTTTTTTTTTTCTTCCAGAGTGCTTTGCTTCAGTCTGTCCCACCACATAACCTAGCACTGGATCTCAATCCATCTGTACTCACATCATTTTAGGTTTTAACTGAACTAAAGGACACAAAAGATCATCATCAGTCACACTATAGTCAGCTATTGTGGATGTTTAGTCATGAGAAATGCACTGTGAATATGTCAGTGGAGGAACAAATAGTGTCTCTGTGAGCTTTTGAGCCATGCCTTTCTTTATTATTTTTATTTTTGTTATGTCTACAATACACAAATGTGCATTCTGTTGCACATGCAAGTGAGGATATAATCTCGTGCTGACCATGTTTTGATGTTTTGAGTGTAGAAGCATCTGATTTGTACTGTATGAAAAATAGAAATGTTGTACTTTTGTTCACTGTGCATAAATTCTGCAACTATTGGCAACGACTGCAGCTACTTTTAGATTTATGTGCTGCAGACATCTCATGTGTGGTGAGATGTATGCGGATTCCATGTATGTAATTTTAGATTTAGCTTCAAAATGAGATGCAGTGAATTCACACCAGAATGCTCATGATGTGTGTTTAAGAACAGAACACAGCCACTATTAGATTTCTTTCTTTATCTGAAATACAAACATCATAATATCATAAGCATAATAAATAATTGTACATAGACAGCTCGGTCCTTCTGTGACATATACATCTGAATAAAAAAACAAACAAACACTGAGCTGTGATGTGATGTGGCGTAATGTCCATTGGTCATTAAAAGAGAAAAACAAGCAACAGGATTACAGCTGAGTAAATCCAAATGTACAATCTAAATATAAAATAACAAAAAAATGTATAAAATAATATTAATTACAGCAAACATGCACACGGAATATTTGGAAAACAGTGAAAATTTTACATTTATCCTTGAAACTGCCTGTCAGCTGATTCAATATAAGGCTAATACATGATAGAAACTGTTTGTTTCATAATTAATGTTTACACTGTAGAAGGAAAAAGAACAATGTGTCAAAGATCAGCAGCCACAAAGTTGATTTCAGGTTTCATTTCTTATCCTCTCCAGGCTCAAGAAGGAGATCTGAGTTGGTGAATAAACAATTGGGGGGTTCTATGCTGTTGCTCCACACAGTCTTACAGTGGATGAGATGTCGGGGTTGTCCTCTGATCGCCCTGTCATCATAAAGGGCCAAGTCTGTGGAGATACAAGACAGCATGTGAGGAAACAAGATCCACATCAACAGATTATTACCTCCACATACTATATCATCTATAAGGATATCCAATTATTGCATATTTATTTGTTTAATAATTCAGATATAAGTGCAGTGACTAAACTCTCAGTAATAAAGTAGTAAAGTTCATACCAAATTGACCGGGTGCGCAAAACTGTTCTCGAACCGGTCATCCTGCAGAAGTTGCCTGAGGTGAGAGATGTAACTGGAAGCAAGTCGAAGCGTGTCCAATTTGGACAGTTTGGTGTCCGCCGGCACCCACGGCAGGCTGGTTTTTAGTCTAGAGAAAGCTTTGCTCAACACTCTCATGCGCGCCCTCTCCCTGGCGTTGGCTGCGTTCCTCTGCGTCTGGCGCGCGTCCTTCTGGTGCGCTTTGGAGAGTTTGCGCTCCTGCCTGATCCTCCCATCGTCCTCCAGCTCTTCGTCGGAGTACAGGTGCGCCTTGTAACAGGTACTTTTCCTCGTGGTCCTCTCCAAAGGCGTGGGAGTCCTTCTGTGACACGTGTCGTAGTCCTCAGCATCGCTTACAGGTGAACCAGTGGACATGGCTGCTCCACCGTCGCCTTAAAGTGGACAACAGTGGCACTTTTGGGGACAGTGGTAATGAAAATGTGGATTCAACTGGATGAAGCTGCAGACAAACAAACTAGGGATACATAAATATTCCCATTTGGTCTTCCTGCAGCCTTGAAGCCACCAAAATGTCACTTTAAGAAGCTAGCAAACCATCTGCATGAGGTCAAGTCTGAAAAATGCAGCTCTCTTAAACTGAATAATGTCTCCTTGCTTTAGCTACCCCTCTAATTTAAGTGTCCTAGCCTTGGCATCTGTATGGAATTTTTTTCTTCTTTTTTTCTAAGCATTTCTCCTCCCCCTTTTTTCCCAAGCTTCCATGACCTCAGTAGGACCACAACTCTGTCATCTTGTGTATAACGTTCAAGGATGACTCAATTACTCATTCACAAAGTCACACTACACATGATAAAGACCGGTAAATTATTGTGACATCCAGTGGGAGCGCTGTGCATGTTGAGTAATACAATTGTAAAATAATTCTGAGAACATCTGCGGGTATTGATTCTCACAAACAAAGTGATAATTCCCCTGCAATGTTGCATCTCTCTTTCCTGTCACTGATACATATAATACATTCGCACATTCAAAAGTGCACTTTGGATTTACAGTAAACTTTCCCTACATACAGTACGTCTGTTCCCCAGATGTGTTTTGGTAATAGAAATGTCTTGAGGACCTTATCAAAAGTGTCTAATCCCTTGCTGGTTTCACAGAGGGATTGGGTTTCTGCAGATGGAGCAGCTTTTCACACGCAGCCCATGTCCACCAGCCACAGCTGTTATCGGTTCCCATGACATCTGGAGCGTTGGCATGACATGGGTGTGGCAGAGGCAAGGAGGCACCATGTTTATTCTCATAGTATAACTACAAATGCACCCTGCGTTTTGATATTAGGTTAGATTTGATACAACTTTATTGATCCCTTGGGCGGAACCCTCAGGTAAATTGGGGTTCCAAAAGCAACACAACATCAAGAATAAACACGAGAAAATAAAAAAAAACAATATTAGTAGTGAAAAAAAACCCACCGTTGCATATATTATCTTTCCGAACGCTAATCATTTCTGTGACGTACATCATAAAAACATTGGCAAACATTTTCCAATCCAGTGAGATCAAGACCCCTTGGCCCTTGTATTTGGTACTACCCATTGAAACAAAGCTGCGAGGGGCAGGAGTTGAAACATTCCCCTATGTAATGGGACAACCCTTCATGACCTGTTACATCATCAGCAGTGTTCGATGCTGCTAGAACGTTGTTTCTGTTCCATGGGCTTTGGTCATGTTTTAATGGTTATTGACTATATAAACCACAGAAATGCGACCTGTGATGACATTAAATGGTTGTTGAAATGATTAAGAGAATTCGTACTTTCGTGCGTTTCTTTCTTCACACTGCTGCACTTTTACCTCCATCTTGTCAATGATTCAAACAGAATTATGGGAAATTTCTCCTACCCTTCCATTCATAGTGTGGTCTGGTTTGACTGTACAGCCCTCCACCTCAACCCTTTCCCCTTCATGTGTACACTCAAAACGGACGCTTACTAGTAAGGAGGAGGGCCAAGTGGTTAATTGGAATAGGTAACAGATGAGTTACAGCCATAGCTCAGGAGGAAGAGCGAGTCGCCCAATAACGAAAGGGTTGGCAGTTTGAATCCTGCTCTGTTGGAGTCACGTTCTGTCCTTGGGCAAGACACTTCACCCACCTTGCCCCCAGTGACACTCATACTGGTGTATGAATTTTTAGTGTTGGTGCGAATTGGCAGCCATGCTTTTGTCGGTTACAAACATAGGCTGTGTTCCAATATCCATATTTATTGAGTACACTTCTACACAGTACACTATCTGCACTTACTGAGTGCACTGATTTCAGCAGGTAAGTGTCGTTCCAAACCTTACACTCCGTGGTGCACTTACCGGAAATTACGTTTCCTACACTCGCCCAACTCATCATTCCGCCAAAGATCATACCCGACTTCGCTAATATTTAATTTAACCCTTCATGCATCTCTACCTTGAAAATGAGTTTGCGCATAAACGCTATATGTAAAATGCGACGCCATCATTGATTTTTATTTTATTTTTCCGAGCCAGTTGGCTCGCCTGTTCCGCTACGTAGTAAAGATGGCGGTTGTTGAGTACGAAAAGTGTACATCGTTCCGCACTTCACAATTTGACCGTTTTGAGTGCACCATCCGGGTTCTTTAAGTACACTTATTTTCGCCACGATTGTAATGTGAACACCCTTCGTACTCAAACTAAGTTCGGTAAGTAGGGAAAGTATGGATATTGGAACACAGGGATAATAGTTTGCCACCACCAGAGTGTGTGTGTGAGAGTGAATGAAAAATGGATCAATAATAAATGAATGAATGAATAGCTTTATTATCATTGCACATATTTCAGAGCAACGAGATGGCATTCCGGTGACAAACCGATCATACAGTTGTACTGACGAGTCATAATGTAAAGCCTTTAAAAGCACTATAGAAAATGTAATCCGTTATTATTGTTACAAAGGCTACAGGTCAGCGAAGGTACAGATTTCGCAGAGATATGCTGTCTGGAAAATCCTGCTCATCTTCGGTGGAAGTTTTCCCAGATAATCCCAGGTCTCTGTAAAATATTACTCTACTTATTATGTGTGAAATTAAGATTTTCTTTACGACAATGGTACGAGTCTGCCAAGGATTACCTAACTGCAGCTGAGATTCTTGCCTGATTTTGGTAGAGGGCCGTGCCAGCGTAAGAGAGTAAAAGGAGGGATTACTGTACCGTGCTCCAGGAGGAATGTTGGACCGTACAGTTCCCAGGACAGTGTGTCTTCTCTCGCTTAATTAACCTGCTCTAAAGTATCCACTATTTAAAAAGTGAAGCAAGGGCAAATCAATATGTTATCATTGTTTATATTGACATTTCTGTCCAGTGTATATTAAGACAAGTTGCAAGTGCATTGTGGTTAAACTCAGCTCTGCTCAGTCTGAACGCTTCTTAATCCAAGGACACATTCCTATTTTTTATTTTTTTAACATAATCCAGATTTCATGCAATTTCCACAGGAAGACCTGACATCAGCTGGACCTTAGAGAGATCTCAGCTTATCTTCGGATGTGTCATGGGGTTATATATGAAGTTCCACCAGTGCTGGGAAGACAGTTAAAGCTTTAGGCAGGCTGCCATCTCATCCCTTGTCACTGCATCTGTCAGCGAGGTGAATGGCCTGACTGACATGTGAAGGTGCAAGCTAAGAGATTCTGCTGTAGGATTTACACTTCATCTGATAAGCTGCCTCTCTTCTTTCATAACATAAAAAAAAAAGAAGTGGTGAGTTGACGCATATTTCAACCTGCTGCTTCATTCACAGTCAACAAGAAGCAGGTTGAGATAAAACACCAGTGCTCATCAGTCATTCTGTAGATGTACTGCCCTGAGTAAAAAGCAGAAAATATTGTCTAAAACATCAGTGTAATTGATGGTTACATGGCTATTGTGTTTGCCCTGGGAATAATTAAATTCAAGGCCAACAGTAATAAATATCACTTGAAACCTCACTTGAAGGGAGAGCTAGAATTTGTCTATCAGCACAGACTTTCAGGGGTCGTGACCCCTATCAGGGCCTAATGCTGGAGAAGCAGGAGAACAGGTGCAAAACCATGATGTCAGAGGAGTTTTCTTCTTCTCTCCCTGCCCTCTGATTCCCATACCTTATTATTCTGGTGGTGTTTCACTGCCAGAAAGAATGGACAACATTAGTCTTACGTTATATTGGATGTTACTTTATTATTTCAAGGAATGAAGTGGATTAAGAAGAGATTAGATGCTACAGTGGAAAGGCAAAAGAGCACTTGTGGCAAAGGCACATTAGACATAAAAAGAAACTACTTATGTGCATATAGAGTGAATTTGGCAAGACAACATACAGTAAAATAAATACCACAACATGACACTCATTCATGAGAACAACCCTCATAGTGTATCCCTCATGTTACAATAAATAAGTGTAATAACTCTAATATGATGGGTATTGACTATTATTATTATGTTTCTTGATTCATTCACTAGGTTAATTGCAAATATCGATTACTTTTTTCGTCACGCTGTTAGCTACTATACGTCTATATGAAGGCTGTAATGATGTTCTATGAAGAGGCATTGCATGATTATATATGTTTTTTTTTGTTGTTGTTATTTTGTGCCTTTTTTGTTGGATTCTATGGCCTTCATCAGCGGAACCCACTTAGACACAGAGGTTCTCGGTTTCACGTAGCTCAGGCTCGGCCACAGCCTGCCTCGGAGGTTAACAGGTCCGTCGTACTCATCAGCCTCTGTAGTGATCTCCATCTTCTGAATAATGAGCTTCAACAGGTTGTGCTGCTTCTCCAGGGTGTTTGACATTTCCTTCATCCTGCAGGAGAACGTCGGTCAGATTTATGTATAATACGGCTTTGTTGAGGGTGATACACCTAAGTGGTTTTTATGTCCCTCTTTATGGCATTGAAATATTGCAGCTTTCTGTATCCGACTGATGAGTCTTTATTCTTTATAAACACTAGGGGCTGCTAATGCATCAAAAAACTGCTTTTAGATTCTCCCTTGACAAAGCATGACCTCACAGACCACCTTCCAGCATTCATTCATTTACAGCAGAGGTCTCAAACTCTTTCTTCCGGGGGCCCACATTCAACCCAATTTGATCTCAAGGGGGCTGGACCAGTAAAATAATAACAATATAAAATGTATAAATAATGACAACTCAAAATCTGTTTGTGTTTTAGAGAAGACAAACCCATTAAATTATGAAAATATGCATTTTTATAATCTACCCAAATGAAAAAGATATGAATAACCTGAAAAAAACTGACATTTCTCGTGCAATTTTAACAATAATGTGCCTCAATTTATTATTTTTACATGTTCATTATGGATCGGATCTACAAGCACACTTAATAACAGGCTTAATTTTCTTTAGATATTTCAGGTTATTCACATTTTATTGTTACAGGATATTTTGTAAATGTAAATATTTTCATAATTGAATGTTATATTTTGCACTAAAACAAGGACTAAAAAATAAGAAGTTGTCAATATTTATAGACATAATGTAATCATTTTTTCACATCAAACTGAGAAGAAAATATAGTAATTTTTTTTAAAAATTATTCTGTTATTATCTTTCTGTAGATCATGTGGAACAGCCTTGACTGGATTATTTACACTTTGCAAATTCATCCCGCATTAGAACCTTTTGGCCCCCGAGCTGCATGTTTGAGACCCCTGATTTACAGCAAAACTAAAGGACATAGTCGAAGGGGAAAAACACTTGCATGCCTTACCTGTGCTTCTGTTTTTTCAGCTCATCCTCTACCTTAGTGCAGCTCTGGGATTTGACCTGCAGACGACTCCAGACCACATTGTTCTCATCTTCGCCTAAGAAAATTTGCTTAAAAATGTGCTGTAAATAAAAGTGTTCAGGAACAGAAAAGGAGAATGCTTTAGTCAAATAATAAGGCATGTATCTACAGAGAAATCATAGAGAAACTGTGTCAAAACGACTCACCTTGGAGCACTTGCGATTGGGGTAAATGGTGACTGAGGGTTTGTCGACTCGTTTCATAAACCAGTAGGGTAGTTTATCTTCCAGAGCGGTGTGGAGGTCAATCTGGATTCAACATATTTTAGAGTAAACAGAGAAACTTTTCACTTTTGGGGGATTGCATTCGAAA
>JAPSES010000115.1:9418134-9429002 GCA_029822895.1 Maxillicosta whitleyi
ACACTTGTGGATTTTATAATTAAATATCAGACTAAACAAACTTTTAGAATGAACTATTAATACCCACGTGGGAGCTATCCATGAGTCTATATTTCAGTTTTAAAGTGTTTTTCTGCGGGTTGATAGACGCAAAAAGATGCCCAAAGCCCATACAAGAGAAACAGATACAGCTGCTGATGTCATGGTGCATTCCTTCAGTTGTTACGTCTGTTTATGGTGGCATCGATGACAGCTGATGACGTAACAGGTCTGGAAGGGTTGTCCCATTTCATAGGGAAACCTTTCATCCCCTACCCCCTTGCAACTCAGTTTCAAGGGTTGCCAAGTGTAACGGCCGAGGGGGAGGGGCGAGGGATGAATGAAAAAGGGATCGAGTCTAACAGAAAACAGAAGAAAGTGCTACTGTCGGCATAACTTTGTAAAATAGGAGAGTTAATCGAAAAGCAGATGAACATATCAAAGTCAGATGTGATCAACAGGTGCAGCTCGAAGAAAAACAAAAGGAAAACCTGCTTTAATACCACACCTGTCACTGTCAATGATGGCATTGACAACATCCTTTTTCCCATTTTGCACGGCTTCGTGAGTGAATGAGGTGTCGTTCTTATTTAGCAAGATCTCTGCTCCTCTGGAAAGCAGGAGTTTGACTGCAGCCATATGTCCCTGTCGCGCAGCTACATGGAGCGCTGTGTTCTGGGTTATGAACAAGAGGAAACAGAACAGTGATGTTTGCATTAATCAGTGCTGCAGATACTAAATGACCTTGCTTTACCCACTTTTTTACACTTGAATCAAATATAAGCTTTGTCATCACACTTCAATTTGATCATGTTTTGAAATCATAGTAAATCATACCCCATCCTCATCTATTTTATCCAGTAATTTAATATGGGTTGACAGCAGAATGTCCATAGTTTGTGTGTATCCTTCAGCTGCTGCGTGGTGCAGACAAGTCCAGCCTTTGTAATCACTATAGACGAGATCAACACATATTAGTTACTTGTACAGTAGATTGTAAAAACCTCATGTTTATGTCTAAACAGGGGGGTCAAACTCATGTTAGTTCAGGGGTCACATACATCCCAGTATGACTTGAAGTGGGCCGGATCATTAAAATAATAACATAATAATATATAAATGATATCAATTCCACAATTATATGTGTAATTACTATGGTTTAGCATAAAAAAGTAAAAATTGTATTATTTACATCTACACACTATCCTTTAAAAACATGAACAGCCATGAACAAAAAGTGCATTTTTTTGTTTTGTTTTTACAATTCATGCCAGTATTTGGCTTCAGTTCCTCATTTTCACCTGTTCATTATAACGTACAGATCCCAGTGGATCTACAAATACACAAAATATTTAATAACAGGTACATTTCATTATCTTGAGACATTTCTGATTGTTCATATTTGTTCAAATTGTTCACATTTTTTGTAAAAGGCTAGTCTATAAATGTAAGCATTTTTTGTATAATTTAACTTTTTTTTTACACTAAAACAAAAAGGGGTAAAATGCGGTTTTCATTATTTATATGTTATTATAACAGTGTTTTATTGGTCTGACCTAAAATTATTTGAACATTTTTAATTGTTAATATCTTAAGTGTATTTTTTGTATTTTCACTAATTCATCCCGTGGGCCCGATTGGACCCTTTGACGGTCCTGTTTTAGCCCCTGGGCCGCATGTTTGACACCCCTGGTATATGTAGTGTTCAGTAGGATCACATCTACCTATGAAACAGGGCTCCTTTGCGCAGTAACAACTGCACCACCTTGGTGTGTCCCCCCGCTGATGCAAGATGGAGCGGAGTCTGTCCCCGCTCATCACCTTCATTTAGCAGACGCGAGTCTTTGATGCTGTCCAGTAATTGGTGACACGTATTGATGCGGCCGTACCTGAAAAAAAAAATAAAATAGGATGTGCCAAAAACAAAGCGGGGATGTCAGTTATGATCTGTTAATCTCTGAAAATGAAAATGCTTTTGTCCTCAGCCTGCAGTACAAAGATCAGGGACAGTTACAACACGATGCTTTTCGGCTTCATAGATATTAAGTCACCTAACTTGTTCAGAGACGCTCAAGATTGAATATACAGGGATTAAACCTGAGCAGGTCTAAAAGTCACCCTGCAGCTTATAGGTGAAAAAAAAAAAAAGTGTTGGAGAGCAATAATGACTCATTGTGCTGCAAGCCGGCGCAAGATATAAACAGAAGTGACATGTTGGCCTGTGCTATGATCTTTCTTTGTCTCCGAGGCTTTTAAGAAGGTCAGCAGCACTTTGTGTCAGAGCTGTGGGACAAGTGGGAAAGGGAATGTGTCTAAAAGAGTTCAACTATGATATCATATAGTGGCATGGCCTTCATTTGCCCCCTATAATGAAATGGTTTACATGATAGAAAAATCAATAACAATAATGTCCAATGTCCATTTATTTAACACTGTTACTAATATCTCTACTCATGTGATTTGCTAATTGACTTCTATTTTTGTGACCAGCCCACCGTGTCACTGTGTAATAGGCGTGGCAGTGCAATTAATCTTAAAAAAAAGCTTTTTTAGTACAGATATTTCTCATTGGAATAAAGTGAACAGTGGGGGAACATTTTTTAATAAAGCCATGCTGGTCATTTTTCATCTGACCACTGTTCAGTTATGAGATAAAAGACTTGTCTTTAGGCAGATCATAAGTCAAAGTATTTTCAAAAGCCATTTTTGATTAATGTTGTACAGCACTATAAATGATCAATAAAAAGTACTTGTTTCACAGTTACTAGAAAAACTGTGTCAGGGTTGTGAATGTAACTTGCCTACAGAGAGATACAGTTTTATTATGGAAAAGGGTGTTTATAAAGCTTTCTTTCCGTTTAATAAAGTTGTTTTTCCAGCACAAAACGGTGACATTCATTTATGGGAAAAGCCAGTCAGAGTTTATAAAGTAAAACTGAGACATACATTGAACTTCGCCTGGAAAATGCTCGTTAAAAGTAAGATGTTTTGTGCATAATCAAAGCTATTTGCCTGTAAAAGTATACAGTATGCATCTGAATGTGATACTGTAAGTCAGCAGTACTGGAACTGTGGAGTTTGGATCAAATGTAGTAAAGTTAAGAAACTTTACATGAAAGAAATTGGGTCAAATTAGACTTGCTTAGTCTGAATGTATGGAAAGTCGTGTCATCAGGGACCAATTGAACTCACTGAGCAGCAAAGTGCAGGGCAGATTTCTTGTCCTTGGACTTGCATTCGAGGCCAAGCTGCCCCGAGAGGCCCAGTATGTTCTTTACTGAGTCATGGATCCCCAATCTGCAAGCGTAGTGGAGTGGGGTGCAGCCTTCATTATCCTCACAGCTCACCAACGCCTTTACACTGTTGTGCTAAAGTTAGACACACTACAAATTAATTCATATAATTATGCATAAGGTAACACTAATGTACAGTAATATACTGCATATTAAATAATATACACACATGGAAAAGAGGCTGCAGAGAGGCATCATAGATGGCAATATTACATACACCTACAGTTAGGATGGATGGATGGAGGGATGGATAAATCATGGATGTATGGATAGATGGATGGACAGATGGATGAATAGATCATGGATGGGTGGATGGAGGGATAGGTGGATAGAAGGATGGATGGATGGATGGATGAAGAGATGGGTGGATAGATGGAGGGATAGATGGATGGACAGATGGATGAATAAATCATGGATGGATGGATGGATGAATGGAGGGATGAATGGATAAATCATGGATGTATGGATAGATGGATGGACAGATGGATGACTAGATCATGGATGGGTGGATGGATGGATGAATAGATGGGTGGATGGATGGAGGGATAGATGGATGGACGGATGGGTGGATGGATGAATAGATTGTGGATGGATGATAGATGGAGGGATGGATGATAGATGGAGGAATAGATGAATGATTGGATGGATGGATGGATGGATGAATAGATCGTGGATGGATGGATGGATGGAGGGATGGATGGATAAATCATGGATGTATAGATAGATGGATGGACAGATGGATGAATAGATCATGGATGAGTGGATGGAGGGATAGGTGGATGGAAGGATGGATGGGCAGATGGATGAATAGAGTATGGATGGATGGATAAATCATGGATGAGGGATGGATGGATGGATATATGGATGGACAGATGGATGGATAAATAGATCATGGATAGATGTAGGGATGGATGGATAGATGGACAGATGGATGTTAAGGCACTTTTTCCTTCCACTATCTTAGTGTCATGTGATCATCTTCCTCTCATTACCGCTCAGTTCATCATGTCAATAACCTTTAAACACGTTACCTGCAGAACTTCTTCTGGTAGATTTTTCAGACCTTTTGGTTGTAGAATGGCCAAGTGAAGGAAGTTACAGCCACATCTGTCTTTCACATTCACATTTGCTCCTACAAAGACAGAACCATGTGCACCAGTGTTCAGAACGCGCCCTATCAGACATTACAGAGGCTTATCCTGACGGTGCAGTACGGCGCTGTGGCTCACCTTTGGACAGAAGGAGCGTCACAGTTTTCCATGCTCCGCAGCTTGTAGCCAACAATAAGGGAGTGTTTCCTTTGCAGTCGATGCTGTTAAAATCTGCACCCTGATGAGAGGATGCAACAAAGCTGTAATATGTTCTCATTCATTACACCAGAGACAATAGTCTTATCCCACCATGCTGTGATTATTAAAAGCATAGAATATAAGAGAGTAATCTGGCAGATTTTGGCCATAGAGAAGGTGGTTTTTGTAAAAAACAGATGGAAAGTAGTACAGACACAATCCCCATAAGCCCCTCACACACAACAGACAGTACGTGCAGATAAGAATAGACAGACAAGGCTTTTTTTAAAGTAGCGTCTTGGACATTAAAGTGTCCTTTTTTTTCCATGAAATCGTCAGCAGACACTGAAATATGATGTTTTGGAAGCAATAATATACAGTCTTGCCCATGTCATGTCTCTACTCATGAAATTATTACGATTTTGTGATTTATTCTTAACATATAAAGACCCAGTGATCCTTTTGTATCAGTTCCCACATGTTTTTTTCCCTCTATATTAAACCTTTCTTAAGTGATTTTACATTATTTATTGTATTATCTTCATTTATCTTGCATTTTTATACTGAAAATCAGGTATTTTCCTCTATTTAATGTGGATATTCATAACAGCTTAAATTAAATTTCAGGGTTATTTTATCAGAAACAAAGAAAAATAGTGGCTTTTTCAGCAACGACACCATTAAATGAACATAAAAACAAGTTTTTCCATCCAGTGTCATTGATCCACTTCCATGGGTTTTACTAGTGAATCAATGTTGTAGAACAGGGATGTCAAATTAATTTTGGTTCAAGGGTCACATACAGCCTAACATGATATAAATTGGAGTAAAAACAGTGAAAAAAAAATAATGTAAATAACAGGATAAAATCTAATAAATAACGTCAACTCCAAAGTTTTCTCTGTTTTTGAGTGAAAAAATTGTAGTTTTGTAATGAAAATGTTTACATCTACTAACTGTACTTGAACATAACACGAATAAATAGTAAAATTAAGTAAATTTTTAACCTTAGTTTATCATTTAAACATGTGTATCACAACTTACAGATCACAGTGATTGGAAAAAAAAAAACCAAAAAAAAAAAAAACCCACAACATTTACTCATGATTCCAGGTGGTGAATTTCATTTCAATAGGCTTTATTGGTGTCATGTGACGCCACTCCCTGCAGACTGTTTTAAAGCTTTGGAGATAAACACCCTCAGTGTGTACATGTTTATTTCCTGTTGCTCTGTTTGCTGACAGAATGAGGTGACAGGAGATGACCCTAGACCTGGAAATTTTTTTTTCTCCCCTGGCAACACAATCTCTAGAGAGCAACAGATGGTGCCAGATGGTTAACAGCCAATACTGCCCCACCTTTAACATTTATTAAGCTAATGTGTAATTGAAGTTGTTGATAGTTTGTAGTGTTTGCAGCAGGACCACACATACCGCAGTGACCAATTACACATTCATTCAGTGAAATCCAAGGAGACAAACTGAGAATATAGTGCATGTACGTATCCTCCTGAGACCCAGAAAAATGCAAATGTTGCAGTGTTTGCATTAAATAACCGCGGTAGGGGAAAAGGGAATGCCATAATTTTTTTTTTTTTTTTTTTTTTTTTTTAAAGGAATGTCCTCTGCACTGGATTTAACACTGACTGAATAATCACAACACAAGGAAATAAGGGAAGGCAAAAGTGTTTTAAAAAAGAGAAAAAATTATATTTATATTAATTTATAATTTAGAAGTTAGCCTGCGACAGTTTTTGAGATGACATTAATTACCAAAGACTAATTTCTAAGAGGAAATAAATATGTTTCTTGCATTGGCTTTTTTCCAAATCACCTTCACGTGTTTATTTGGCAGAGGTTTTTAGGTGGGATGCCCTTCCTGACACAACCTGCAAAACGAGACTTATGCCCCCTTGTGGCTATTGGGATGTATAGCATGAAGAACCTTATCCATGGGCTAACCTGGGTCTTGAACCAGCACTTAAGTCAATGACATTAACCACTAAGCCACCAGGTTACTACAGTGTTTCATGCATTCAATATCACACTTAAATGAAGGTTAAATGGTGTAATCTCTATCAGTCATTGCTGTTTGTGTTTATTATGGATAGCAGCCGTGGGAGTGTTTTGGTGTTTGTGCATGTGTGCCTTATTTACCAAAGAAATGAGGTACTCCGCCAGCTTGGTGTGGTCAAATATTGTAGCCCTGGAAAAGTAAACAAAATTGTTGTAAAGCCGCCAGTCACAAAGCACAGGGCATGGTGAGCTCACTAATACTGTCAGACGTCAAATAAAGATGATATAACAAGCAGGTTTTTTCTTCAGGGTTATATTGTTTATCTCTTGGATTGTAATGACGTACTTGGATATGACTAATTCCTGGTATTTTGGTGACAATCTGCAGCAAGAGACAAGACTTGACAGTGACTCAGCGATAATCCAGAAACCTTCTGACCTCATATAACCTGCTACAGTCCCAGGAGGGGAAGACAGAGATCGTATCCTAAGACTAAAGACCAATACTAGGGATGAAATACTGAAATAAAAATGAAATTCTACGTTTTAAAAAAGCATGAAACAAAACCTACAATGGCGGAATGAATGAATAAATAACAAAAATAAAACAGAAATACAAGTACATTAACCTAATTTAATTAATAACAGTGTCATGTCTCAGTTATTATTTAGCTCTGAGCGCTAATTATCAAACTCTGCTGCAGATCGACCGGTGTTAATGGTTCATTGTGCGCAATATTGAGCCTTAACAATGATGCTATGAATCATATCTGACATTTTCATATCATTTCATCCCACTTTTCCAGCCACAGTAAATCAAGAAATTCCTCATAATTCCTAAAAAAAACTCAAAACCACAAATGAAACTAGCCAATCCATATATGCACTTGAAACCCCCCCCACTAATAATAGAAATAATAACTAACTGTATGTGTATAGTACATTTAAAAATTACTATAAGGTGATAAATGTGACAGAAACATTATCAGAATTACAAAACAGGATTTTCACCCTTAAAGCCCTAGAAACTACTTTTGTTGTGACTTCCAAATATATTTACCTCTTTATTTAACCTTTCCTTGGTGATTTATTACCATTATTAACTTCTCCTCTGCATTTTTCAGTGAAAATCTGATATTTTCCTGTTTAATTTACATATTCTCAATAAGTGTAGTTCAGTGTAAATTGAGTGGCTAATATATCAAAAGAGAAGAAAATGAAGAAAAGGTGATTTTTTTTTTTTTTTTTTTTAGCAAAATATATCGTTAACTGAAGTGTCTTGAACAAATGGTATTATTCACGCTGCATGGTTTATACCGGGGAATAAATGTTGCAGAAAATGATCATGTTTCCACGTTCACTGTGGCGCCTCAGAGGATCCAAATGGGTTTTTATCTGATGCAGAAAAGCAGAGAAATATGATTTTACCTGAATTATTTAAGTGTATTGATAGGATTAGCGGTTAAAAAGTTTCTGACCATGAGTAACTTTGGTCCCTGATGTTTAGGATTTTTGTGGGTTTTTAACGACAAATGGTAAAACAAAGATAATACTGCTGGTTTCCATGGCAACAGTATCAGCATCACCAACATACGCAATTAATTGGAGCATTCTAGTCCCTGCTTTAATGGTCTGTTAAAAGCATGATTGATGAATCACAAAATCTGAGTATGGGAGTCAGGGATGCCCACCTGTGTAGGGGGGTCTGGCACGCCCCATCAGTCAGATTGATGACATCTTCCACTTTATCAACTGATGAGAGCATCATTTTGACGACCTCAATAGCCCCCTGGGTGCAGGCCAAATGAAGGGGTGTGGACCTGTCATTCTGGATGGAACAAGTACTTGGGCAAATTAGGAAGAATTCACAATAAATTCTCATTGTGAATATTCACAATCTCCGCAAACATTATTATGTCAGTTCCACAGAGACACACGCTACGATTCAGAATAAGCTAACACACACAGACACACAAAGGATTTTACATACACATCCATGCGCCCACTGACACACATGCATATTCTGATGTAAGACAAGAAAAGTATCTCCCAGAGTTGCTGACTGAACACTGGGGGCTGTAACACAAGCCTTTAATGAGATAACCAGAACTGGCAGGAGGAGGCCAGTGATCGCTCCACTCAGCTCCACAGTGTAAGTGGAGGTAATTTGTATCAATTTAGGCAACTAGAGCTATTACTGTACTCACTATTCCTGCTGTAGCTCTGGCCACTAGCCCAGGGCTAAGCATAACGATCACTCCCAGATGGGCATGATAAGACTGACGAGCTGTAACAGTACAAAGACTGCAACTCTTTGCCAGGAAAATGCTTTAAAGGCATAATGAGAAAAAGATTAAAAAAAAAACAAAAACAATGCAAATATGACAAACCTTGTTATGACCCACCGTATGATAAATACCAGCCTTTGTAATCTTTAGCACCCGTCGTTACTGTGGTTATGATTATCGAACATGAGGTGGTAAACAATGGAACTTTGACAGGCAAATGAATGTCCACCTTACTTTATTGTCAAGTACACGTCCATATTTAATATGGCCGCCACATGAAATGAATGATGATTTATTCCTGTTTAAGCACAAAGGAAGCGATATTACATTTTTATTGTTTGCGTTGTGTTGTTTTGGAAAAGGCAAATACCTGTTGCTGGTCAATTTTGGCCCCGGAAATGAGGCAGAGGCGGATGGCGTCTAAGTTCCCACCACGAACAGCCAGATGAAGGGGGCTGCTGTTGGATTTGTCCAGATAGTTGATGTGGTTTTCAATTGTATGGCCAAATTCTTCTCCTGCAGATAATAAAAGACTTATTAACCGTGAATCGTCTGGAATGAGTAAATATTTCATTTTATCTATTTATTGCATGTGAGCATAAAATACTTTGATAACTCAATAATGTAAATTCTTATTAGTGTCTTTGCAGAGAAATGACTGAAGCATCATAAATATTTCTAACTCTGGCTGAACCTATCTTTGACAGCTAAACAGACCTCCCAGAGTAGATAAACACACAGTCAATGTGTGGCATCTGGTCTGTGTACAATGTAACACAAACAGTTTTTTTTCTAACAAAATGTCTCTGGGGGTCACCAGAAGTCTGTTAAAACCTGACTGAGGTGAAATTTTGCATCTATCTATCAGTTTAATATGCCGTTTGGCCTTGTGAAAACTTTTTCATTATTGTCAGCACTTTCGTTGGTGATGATGTATCATTCTTTTTGTCATACCGGCCTTCAGGATCACTTCCATGGCTTTCTGTGCACCTGCAAAGGCGGCTGCGTGGATGGGAAAATGGCCAAGCTTGTTCTGTTGGCAAAGCTTTGCTCCGTGCTTTAACTTCAACGGACGGAAAATGGATGGAGAGAAAGACAAACAAAGACAATTCTTTGTCAGAGACAAAGCATCAGTGCGCTGGCCGTCAGTACAGGCACTGCCCCATAATCTGTTCTCTACAGATGGACATTTATCCTCTTTAGGCTTGTGCAGGTAGACATTTCAATGGATGACTGAGTCTGAATGCATCAGTCTTATACGTACTAGTATGTTGAGTGCGTCACAGTTATTGATGGAGCAGGCTAGTATCACTGGGGTGTTCCCAAGGTCTCCCTGTAGATTACTGTTGGTAGCGCTGTAGGACAGAAGCAACTACAAAAGGCAGAGGTAAACACTTCACAATGAGCACCATCATCAGCATCATCATCATCATTTTCACTATTCTCTCTTAGCTTTGTATTGTCCGTTCGACTTCATCCGTGAATCTGTGCCGTGAGGTAAACATGACAAGGTTTTTCCAGGGCAACTCCAGCTAACATGTGCGGTAAGACTTGCCAGTCACAGTTGTCTACCATCCTCTTTTCATCCACTAAAAGGATTTGAAAATATTATCTTCGCCAAGGGTATTATATGATCACTTGTGTCTGTTGTTAATGCATAAAAAAAAAAAAAAAACACTCAAACCACCACATATTTGATGGGAAAGGGCTTGGCTTTACCTCAGTGATCTCTGATATATGGAACTGACACTGAAATGAACATGACCTTTCACCTTGCCCTTTAAGTATTATAAGATAAATAATAATAATAATATATATATTTTAAAAGTATTATGAGAGACGAGAATAACTGATATAAAATAATAACACCAATGATAGATAGATCAAGTCTAAATCTATCTATCTATCTATCTATCTATCTATCTATCTATCTATCTATCTATCTATCTATCTATCTATCTATCT
>JAPSES010000115.1:9456193-9468698 GCA_029822895.1 Maxillicosta whitleyi
ATTTCAAGGCTGCTTTCATTTCATTTGTTTCCTGACCTACCACCGAGCCCCATTCTGACCGATGAGCTGCATAGAAAGTGGTGCTTCAGCAGGAGTTCATTGCCTCACTACAGCCATAACAATACTGGAGTAGAGTGAAAAGCAAAGCAGCCATATTGACTGTTAAAACAAAAGCATTGATTCTGCTTAATACCTTCTTAGAAATGTAATGGAAGGGATCAATGGTGTTGTGCAACTGATACTATTTTTACTGACAATATGAAGTAACAGGTGACACTTTGGCAACACTGCGTCTCTGACAGAAACAATTTATATTCTGATCTTTTAATAGACAAAACTAGTATTGTTGTACTTGTTACCACATTATGAATTCATGATGCCAGTGCTTTAATCATCTCACCTACTGTTTTTTTTTCTTCTTTTCTCAGCCATGGAGGGACTTGCCTAAAGTGGATCCAACCTAGCAAAGACAATTTGTTAGCCTTTTTTCTGTTTGGTTCATTTGCTTCATCACAACTTCATCCCCCCCCCCCCAACACAGCTCCTTCCTTCCCTTTGGCCTTTTCCATTTTTCTGTCAACATGGCTGAAAGGCTTGGACCAGCAGGGCTCAAGCCCACCAACATTCGAACCACTCCCTCCTTACCTCCCGAGCCCATCGACATCATCCGCACCAAAGCCCGTTCCCGCAGAGTACGCCTTAACGTCGGGGGTCTGAACCACGAGGTCTTGTGGCGGACCCTGGACCGGCTACCCAGGACCCGGCTCGGCAAGCTCCGAGACTGCAACACCCACGAGTCACTGATGGAAGTTTGTGACGACTACAGTCTGAATGAAAACGAATACTTCTTTGACCGGCACCCGGGGGCTTTCACCTCCATCCTGAACTTTTACCGAACAGGAAAGTTACACATGATGGAGGAAATGTGCGCTCTGTCGTTTGGCCAGGAGTTAGACTACTGGGGAATTGATGAGATTTACCTGGAGTCCTGCTGCCAGGCCCGATACCATCAGAAAAAAGAGCAGATGAATGAGGAGCTGAGGAGGGAGGCTGAGACAATGAGGGAGAGGGAGGGAGAGGGAGAGTTTGATAACACCTGCTGCCCAGACAAGAGAAAGAAGCTATGGGATCTCCTGGAGAAGCCCAGCTCCTCGGTGGCTGCCAAGGTAGGGAACTGAAACTAGAAGTGTGATCACACCGCCCCCATCTCACATTTCCCATTCGCATTCACAGCCGAACACTGTGCCTGGATCATAACACAGTACAGAAACACATATTAAAGCCTTAATCCCACTTCTAAAAAATAATCACGAGTTCATCGATTTGAATGTTAAACAGGCGTGTACTGTACTCTCATCAGGTGTTTTCTAATGCCATCTGTCTGTTTTCTATCTTTATAAATAAGCAAGGGATACAGGAATAGCGTTGTTGTTTGTGGAAGTGTTCTATGAGGCTGTCATTGTAATATTAAAGGGAAAATGAGCAGGGAGGGGGGGGGGGGGTCATGGGGGTGTTTGTGCGAGAGGTTATCGAGATGCTTACGGTAAAAGGAGATGAGTTACAGTATGCAGCTCTTGTTACATTCCTGTGCAGTTCAAGACTTTCAACGATCACGATGAAAGTTTCAAGTTTATAACGTAATATTTGCAAGTCGGCACTTTCCGGGGGAAAAAAAAAAGGACAGAAAACATCAGCCCTTTAACAGAATCTGTGACATGATCTGGGCAGATTGATGAATAACACAGTGGCATATTACCACAGAGCAGGAACATGTCCCAGATGACCATAGGTGTCACTGCACGAAGGTTGATGTCGTCCATTTTGTCACAGTGTGTTGATTTTTTTTTTTGTTTTTAATCGATCTGACACAGAAAACCCACAAAAAAGCTGTTGATCTGCAAACAAATTTAACAAAAGGCGCATAACTCACCTCTTCACCTTCAGTTCATGAACTTCATTAATCATCCCGTGATTTGCAAGTGAGTAAATATCAGGGCGAAGTAAAATTCACAGTATTTTCGCATTGATAAGCAAGTAGTGGAATCACTGCAGGAGCTACGTTCAGAACTCCGTTTGCTTTGACAAAATAATTGGTAGATATGTCAGTTTTGAACGTCGCATTCTTCACCAGGTGCTAAAATATAACAGTGCAGATCTGTCACTACCTTATGACAGGGCACATCTCTGGGTGGGAATAGCGTAAGTTTTGTGTTTTCCTTCAGTACTTTGATGTGTTAACGCTAGGTTCCCTTCTTTCTGGATCTCTGTGTGACTCAGAAAAATGATAGTTGGATATCCAAACTTTGTGTGCCGCAGGTGTACGGGTGAGCAGCAGGTTTCTGAAGTGTTTACTATATCTAGCTGAGCACATTTAATGGTTATGATTGAGAATGTTATCAGCGCCTCTACCGTCCCACGCACCGCTGTTGTGTCAGTCACACACATCCGATCATAATAAATCACATGACTGCGTAGCAATGTCAAGGCCGCACCTGGTAAAATGATGACATCTCTTTTAACTCCTCCCCTGACTCTGACTCGGTCCTAAATTAGGTAGGTCAACCTTGATGAAATCCAATCACTGGTAATTTACGTTGGGTCTCCAGTATCCTGATCTCATCATGAAGCCGAGCCGGGCAGGGCTGTCTGGGATTATATTCCATGTCAGAGGATCATAAACACAGGGTCCTGTGTGTGATCTGAACAGATTCAGCCCCTTGTGTAATAAATGCAGCTGCTGTGTTGTTGTACGTGCAGAGTGGTTCACTATTCAATTTCAGACCCTGGTGACGTGCTAAATTTGTTTTGTGGTACTCAAATTAGAAAATGGCAAAGATATGGTAATTAGACTGAACACACAAGGTTCACAGTCTAAAGTATGTGATTAAATATGTTTTGTTCACACTTCTTTTATTTTTCTTTCCTTCCAGAAGCAACTAGTGATTTGTGATTTCCAAAGAATCCCCCTCCCCCAGCTAAATAATTGTATTCAGACTCTATAGGGGAAGCGATATATCACATGACTCAGTTATAAGGAGGCTGCCGATATCTAATTTAATGCAAACTCAGGTGACAGCGGTGGAGTAATTTGATACACTGCGATATTTAAAGTGATTTACATCCTTAGTTCAGTCCCTCATTATCCAGACACAACCTCGGTGCTCCTGGCTTGCCTCGCTAAAGGTGTGGGGGAAGCCGGTGTAATCTAAAAGGGAAATCCCACCCAAAATCAAATTGCATCGACTGTTTTTCTGCTGAGTGCTCCAAGAGGAGAGCTTGAATGCGATTTTAATGGTTCGGTCTTGTGATAGCGTGAAGGTTATCCAGAGCTGAAAGTACATTTGGAAATAGACCGCGAGGGTTGCTCGACTGTCAGATGGCAGCTCCCCGAGGTTAGGGAAGCCTTTTAAGGGGCATGCACCATTCAGTAAGAACGCTTGAAAGCCCTTGACCAAGAAAATGCCATTACTAGGCAGTACGTAGCTGTGTGCTTTTATACAACGCAGCCTGAGCTCTTTGTCAAATGAAATCTCAGTCATCTGCAATAGTCTTTTCTCTCCTTCTAAGTGTTTTTTTCCGCTTTCTTTGCCTCTTTCTCACTCTGCCTAAATCACACATTAGAGACCATTGTATGAATTTATGGCTCCTATGGCCTTCTCCGACCTTAAATAAAGGTTAAGCAGAGAAAGCTGACCTTTTATGCAGCAGGGTCAATCAAGTTTGGGATTTCATTCATAAATAGTGCCGTGGGCTTTGAGAGTATGGGTAGGCTCTTATAGAACAGAAACCCAGAGACCCAGCAGTGATTGCAGGAAGTAGTAGAGATGTTCAGAAAGAGCCACAGTTGAGGTGATGCGGAGAAAAAGATAGCAGCCGAGGAAAGCCCTGAGAGGGAGTGATGTAAGAGGTTCAGTCATGTATGTTACGCCTCAGGATGCTGAGCTGGATCTTTGCAAACCTTCGCCAATGAATAATGAATGAAATGGTCAAAACAAAGAGGACACAAGCTAATGCAGTGGCCTTTCTGTACAAGCGTGTGACGTTTGCTTGAGTGCACGTCCTGTGAGGAGCGAGAACGCGGGAGGTATTTTGTGTTTGGTTTTCTCTTTGCTGGTGAGCATCCAGGGGATAAAGTGAGAAGTTCATGTCAAAACAAGATCTTACAAGCTGTCGTTAATGCATGTGCACCTTCGGTCCTTTCCAGCTAGCACCCGCAACGTGATTAGTTTGGATGTCTACTACAGAAATGTGTTGCAAATATCACTGAACATACGTAACGGCAAAGATTTTTAAAGAATGTTTCAGGGTACTGCTCAGTTTGAGCCACAGTATAGATCACTCTGACATATCGTATTACAGGGGCGATTGTGTTATGAAATAAATTTCAGATAGATATTTTCATTGTTTTGTTACTGTAGGCTATAATTTCCATTAATCCAGTAGAACGTGTCATCCTTGATACTCAGCCAGAAGGATTTGTGCTGCTCTGACCCTCTTTTGTTTACAATGAGTCATGGCTGCAGTTGTACAGCAAATACACTTATGACAAGCTAATACACGTAAGCCATATCCAAACTGCAGTAGCTCTTTAAAAGAGTCTTACAGCCACAGAGATTGAATCCTACTGGAATTTTTTCACCGTCACTGCGAGTATAAATGTGATCAGATGTCATACACATTGTTTTCTGTGTTGAGATGAACACAACGATATGCAGAAGACTGTAATAAATAGTAGGACCCCACCGACCATTAGCTATAAAACCAGTGATTTAGAGGGAGCCTCAGCATTAACATATGAGTCTGGCTATTTGCTGGTGTCATAAATTAATGTTATTAGCTGTTGCATGAATGCTTGCAGTGTTCAGTTTGAATAAATGTGCAGTGTACTTGCAAGAACAGTCTTCCTCTTTTGACTTGTGCAAAGCTCCCTTTATAATATTTCAGAATATTAATGAAATCTAAACTACACCAATCTTCCTTCCCGGGGAGAAAACATGTCACCTTTTTCTTCACCTCAGAGTCCATTCAGTCTGGGCAGCCCTGGAAAATAATAGCCAAGCATTCAGAGCATTTTAAAGAGATCAATGTCTCTACTTGCCAGACATCTCAAGTCGGGTTTTCTATCTCCCCCCTCCCTATATCTGCCATGTCTAGCTCTGTGCTTGCTCTTAATGTGGATGTGCACCATTACTCTCTCCTTTATCTAATAAGCTAGTCTAGCTAGTGGGAACGCTAAGCAAGGCCCGCACGGCGCAGGCTACTGCTGTTTGGTCCTCCTACGCCAAAGTCAGTCCACCACAGACACTGTCGATGATGATGACACAACATGAGGAAGCTGTAGCATAACAAAGTAACCTGCAATGTCAACCTTTGTACATGTCAGTGCTGTCACGTTTATCTGTTTTAATGCAGTGCGCAAATTGGCGGAAGCTGTTTTAGCTGTTTTTTTTATCCCTCCTCTTGTGTTAGCTTTCAGATAACACGCCCCATGTTAGCGGGTCGGTGGCGACCTGTGTCTTAAATCAGCTGTAAAATACACTAAAAACAATTATCTATCATCCAATTTTTTTCTCGTCTCTTGGTTACCTTGTTAGGCTTCCTTATCAATGAAAATATTGGTTTTATTATTTTTGGTGTGGGTCTCTGGGCCTTTTTTCTGTCAGTATACCCCTCAATTTCAATTTTAAAAAACGGTAAAATTAACCTCAAGAGAATCATATAAATGTTTTTTCTGTTACCTTGCAACACACCTGTTAAATTATTTATTTATTTTATTGTTTTTATTTTAATATTATTAACTATAGTAACATCTATGGTGTTAGGGTCGGTTTCGACCCATACATATTTACTTCAAGAAAAAGGCTAAAAAAAATTCCTTTTTTCAGCAATAGAACTTTAATTTATTTATTTTTATCATCAGTCTCTTTATAAAATACTCCTTTGACGCTAGAAATTACTGTAATGACGTGCAACGTAACCTGCGACATAGGAGAATTCACTTAGCATACCGTTGTACAGTAACTCCACAGTGGTCTGAGGCAGTTGTTTCAAATCACTGCAGACAGGCTCTCATTCCCCATCTAACCATTTCCTCCCAGGCTTTTTACAGCACTGAGGGAAGTGTTCGGCCTTGTGCACATATTGACGTACTTTGTGTTGCGAAGATGAAGAGAAGTGGAGATAGGAGGAGTGCATGAGAGGCCTTTAGTCAGCATTAAGTCATATGTTTTCCCTGGGTCAAAGTCAAGCACCAGGTCTGTTATCCCATGTTTCATTATCATCCTTTCATCTCTGCGTATATTGTGGTCGCTCTGCAGAAGGCTAAATCAATAGCGGCTGGTATTTTATAGAAGACGTGTTCTTAGCTTGTTGGGTAAATACATTTGAGTTACTTTTTGCTTAGTCTGTGAAAAGCCTGCCCACTAGATGCTGACCATGTAGTAGTTGGAAATGAGATTTTAGTGCTTGTTGATCTCATATAATAATAATCAAGTATATGTTTTCTCTCAAGGTGGTGCCTCTGCGCAGGGATTGGACCGACTGATTATAACTCTAGCCTTTGGGAGTTATTATTGTACAACATTATCTTATTTGGCCTTTGACTATTATCAGGATCTATTACAGGAGTTGAATTTGTCATTTAAGGAGAGCACACCTTCTCCTCTCCTTTAGACTCCTGGTTACATAAGCCTCCAACCAGGCCTCTAATCAGCGCAGCCTAGCATTTAGGCACCAGCACCTAAATCCTCTTTACCCTGCAATCATAATCAGATAAGTGAAAACCTCCTAGATTATTGGTGACATGAGTTCTTATAGTCCGTGCACGAGCAGAGGTAGCAGCATTTATCATGTGGATGTTCCAAGGATGCACTTGAACCAAGTCTTCCTGTCTCCCCTCCATAAGTCACTTAATAATTATATGAAAGTAAATTCATCCTTGCAATTATTTGGTTGAAAAAGCACAGATACTTGGTAACTCACGAGAAGCACTTCTGTGTTAAATTTATTTTAAGTGCATTCCAGTGGGAGTCTCATCCCTAAACTGTAACTGCTATTACTTTTCAGTCTTAAATAATTTGCATACATTTTGTATTTATTTATTTATTAATTTAAAAAAACAAAACAAAAAAAAGGTGATTTGTTTTGTATACAGCACCTGGTTTGCGCTAACATTTACCCACTCTAAACATGGCTTTCCTCATATGGACAACAAACTGCACTCGTGTTGTAAGCACTCGATATGACTCTTTCCACTCTCTGGTTATGTTAGTGCTGCCTGAATTTATAGTCATGTTACTAAGCAGCAAATATCAACTTTCAAAACAGCAGCACTGCATGTGTAGTGGAGTTATGTGATAAAATATTGAGAGTAAATCGGCTACAATTAATCTGAAACATAAAATGATGCGTTTTTTCTTCTTTTTTTTTATATGTGGATACATGTAAAAGAGTTAATGGACTGCTTTATGTACAAAAATAGAAATGAATGTGGCAAATGAACACTAATCCATACACCATAAAGCATTTTTATAGCTAAAGCTCTGTTTTTTTTGTGTTTGTTTCATATAATCTCACACTTGTCGACAGCCGACCGGATCTCATTTGGTTTTCAGGCAGTGTTATCCTGGGGTCAGACTGAAAATGAAAAGGGGGTTAGAAACTGCAACCCTTTATTGATCTAAATAAAGCTTTGTATTTGGTTTGACGCATTTGAAGAGAACCAGAGGATGTAGTTGAAGACGTGCACGGAAAGCTATCGATGCCGTTGACCCTTAAAATTGATCCATCTCAGTGTTGAAATCACGCTGTTGTACATTTTTAATTATTTCAGAAATACTCATTGATCACTGGGTGGAGTAATTGTAAGAGTAGACATCCATCCTTCTCTCTTTTTGCTTTACTCTGCACAAATAAGCGCTTGCTGCTTTCTTCCATTTTCATGATTACCAGCGGGAACTTGGATGCAGAGGAAATGCAGTGTGGATGCAGTGACAGTGACGTCCCAGGAGACCCCAGTGGTCTGTCTGAGCGCTTATTATGCTTGACTAAATACATAGTGATTCATGCGTGACGACATCATTAAGTAAAAGTCACATATTCGCACAGTTTGAGGAATACAGATGGAAAACAGCAACAGGCAAAACTGTATTCAGTGGAACTACAGTAAAGCAAACAAAACTCATTTCAACACAAGTCTAGTGTAAACAACATGGCTGGTCCAACTCAAGGCTAATGGTCGGCCAGATGGTGTGACAAACCCTAACGCTGAAGTTGTTGTTGTTCAAAATATCGATACGGGGATATATCCCTTTACCCCCCCTCGCTACCCATGTGTGCTTTTGGTCCTGTGTGTAATTGTTGTGTTTATGCTTCATGCAGAAGTGTGTTTTTTTCATAAATTACACCCTGTAGAGTTAGACTACAGAGTCAAATCTGTCCTTTTTTTTCTCTCCTCGATTCCCTTATGTCTCCATTTGTTTATTTCATCCTGCGTAATTGTTGCGGGGCGCCGAAAATGGCGAGTCGTCAGTACAACTGCATCTGTATTCCCATGTTTGTCTGTGTTTCAACGTTAATCTTGTTCAGTTGTAACTGGAACGTGATTTCGTTGCTCTGAAATATGTTCAATGACAATAAAGGCAATTCATTCATATCGTCGCCGGCCTCTTCACGATGCGTGTATCGATATGGAGGTGTCAGTATCGATATTTCACATGCGACAAATAATTAGTTTATCAAGTTTGTGAAACGGCATCTAACTTTGCATGTTTTAAGTTTATTAGTGTTTTATTTTTTATTGGCACTTTGAGATTCTATTGAATGAAAAGTGCTTCATAAATGCAATTTATTATTATTATCATCATCATTATTATTATTATTATTACTACTACAATAAGCAAACAGGTTGTATTTATAATTTTTGTTGAGGAAGATTGGTACCCAGAGGAATTATCATTGATTTTTCCATTATAGCTTTTTCCCACAATTTTCAGAAAGCAAAACCTCGATTCACTGAATTAATGTGATGCATGGCCCTGGCCTGCACACATGAAAACTACTTTTTCTGCCACCACCTTTTTCTTATTATGGTGCTTCTATGAAACTGGGTTTTTTTCAGTACCTGGCAGTTTGCCTGCTTTTTCATACCTGATAATAAGAGGTATTTAGACACATTTACCCCCAGGGTGTACCTAATGAATAAAAAAAATATACTCTTGCTCCAAACCATCCCAAAATTAAGGAATTTTCAGCCAAATATTGGAAAAGCTCCCTAGGTGTCAGTGCATTTGATCTTGAAAACATGGCTTGAAATAGTCTTATATACCACTATAAATACAGACACTGTCGAATTTATTGATCCTAGTGGTTTTTCTGATCCAAACGTGGGTTTTTCATGAATAGGCAGTTTCATTCCGTGTTTCGTGTGTAACCCATCGTGTCCACTTGTGTTACATGCAGAACCTTTCCGTTTAAATATATATGAATCTTGAATAATTTTGCAACAGTGGTCATTTTCGTGAAACACTCTGTCTTGCATAATTAATTAGACTCCCAAAATATATCTGTGAGAGAATAATATACATAATTTATTTGTATAGAACATTTCATGTACAGGACAATTCAAAGTGCTTTACATGAGACTTAAAAGCATCACAAGCGAGGCATAAAAAGTGAGAATTAAAAGAGAAAATAAAAAGGATTCAGAAAAGATAAGGAAAAAATTGAAACATAAAACCAATTAAAACAGATTAAAAATTTAAGCTTAAAAGAAACAGTGGATATCTAAACTTCTGAATGAAAACTCTATTCAACTGTGGCTGAGAACATAATAATAATAATAACAATACAGGTAGTCCTTGGGTTATGACATACCCAACTTACGTTATTTCAATTTGCGACACCGGATTCTCGGCTGTTTCTGTTACTGAAATGCAGTAAAAACACTTCAGTTCATGTGGAAAAGAGATGTGTATTTAATTTTTTTTTTTTAGAATAAAAAAAAAGAATTAAATACAGGTAGTCCTCAGGTTATGACGTACCCGACTTGCGTTATTTCGACTTTACAACGGCGGAGTCTCGTCCATTATTACTGTATGGTGCCAAAATTTCGTCCGCCATTACTGTATATACGTACTGTATACTGTACATACAGTAAGTGCAGTATCTTATTTTTTTACTTTATTTTATTAATATGAAGTATAATACATGTATTTGGATAGTTATTTAGGGGTACTAAAGGGTTAATTCCGACTTAGGCGTAAATTCGGGTTACGTCGACAGCTTCTTATACCATTTCTCGTGACATTCTTTTATATTAAAAGAACACTTCATGCCGGTTCATTCAACAAAAACGGAAATGTAAATTGGCAAAAAGCCCCAGGTCTAAGCACCGTCGATGCTAGGCATGAATCCCACTCAGGGTTGGGAGTGGCTGTGAACTAGCACTGAGCAGTAGCGCTGGCTGGCACTGCCAGCTTGAGTGACACTGTGGGTAAGAGGCTAATGTGTTCCTTCCTCCTCCTGCCTTCCGTGTCTCCTTCTCATCCTACTCCTCATTGCCTCCACTGTTGCCTCTGGTCAGGTTTGCTCACCCTGTCTTTTTGCGGTTTCCTTATCCCAGGAGGCCTCAGAAATAGGGGGAGATGGAGAGAGGACAGGGGCTAGAAGAGAGTCATCATTCTAAATGCTATGAACACCAGGTCTCTATTACGTGCTTCACTGATCCCCTTACACACACAAAGACGCACAAACAAACACTTACACACTATGTACTCATAGCTCACAGGCACTCTTCCACATCCCTGCACATACAAGCACACAATAATACACACATTATACCCTGGGTAAGTACTGCACACGAGTAGGATATGCAGACACACACACACACACACATATCGTATATATGCACACGCTCTTCTTTATCTGAAAACCTTCAAACACTGCTGAGCCAGCGTTTCCTGGGCGCCACAACACAGTCCATGTTGTTGTCTCCTTCACTCTCTCCATGCCATCTCTCTTTCAATATCCTTCATCTCCTCTCATTTCCTACTTTACCACTCAGGCTGCCGTCATAGCCTCCCTTTACACTACTTTTTTTTTTTAATCAGTGCCTTCAAACCCTTATTTCCTCTCCCACCTTTAACTTCCTTCAACCCTTCATCTCTCTGCTTTCCTTCACATTTCTGTCTTTATTTCCTTCAGGTGAAAGCTTGAATTGTAGCCCTGCTCGCTGCTCCATCTCCGGCGCAGTGACATGAGAGTGCATTGATATTCACTGTGGTGTTTTTTACATTTGGCACTTTATCGATTCAGCACCGCCGGTCAGAGGAGTACTTCTATAGGTGTCCTCCACTTCCTGTTTATAGCAAAGAAGCAGCAAAAAAAAAAAGTCGCTCTAGCAGATCGCGCGAAAAGAAACGAATGGCTTATCTGTCCAGGCACCTTGAACAATGACTTATGAGGAAACAAAATTCAGCGATGCATACACAGAATTGAGGACGCATAGAAATAAGGGATATCCTTCAGAGGCAGAGTCCCGTAAAGCTCCTCTGAGGAGCTCTTGAAAGCAAAAAAAAAGAAAAAAAAAGAACGTGTAATCAACTTCATTTTACTTGTTTCCTCAGAAATGCTGTGTTTGCGTAGTTTCCATGGTGACTGTGGTGTGCCATGGTGACTTATCGACACCCAGGGAGCAATTCATCTCTATACAGGCTGTGTGAGAGGCAGAGCAGCTGGTACCTCAGCCCCCACAACAAAACCCTAATGCAAATCTAAGGGAAGTGCTTCTGGCTTCTCGTCTACGCCACCGGCACAGTTCAAGCCTCAGTTTCATCTTATTGAGGACAGGTGGATCTGGGTGTTGTCTGTGAAGCAGCAGGCTTAAACTTTTCATCGGATTGCGTGCTTTTTCAACAAGTTTACAGCAGTTTTATTTATTTATTTTTTTTAATCAAATGCTACCGCTAGCTGCCGATTGCAACTAATATTTCAACACGTTTCACTGACGCTGGAAAGATCCCCTATCACGATACGAGCATTTAGAGAATATATAAATTAATTCAAGCGAAGTCAAATTTGATGCAGTGCAATGAGAATACCTTTAACCCTTTTACACCCATGGGGATCGCCGGTGACACCATGGCGCATGTGCATTTCAAATTACCGTAATTCCTCGGTACTTTGTACAATTTTAATCAGTCAAACTGCCCCTGAAAGAAAATGGACAGGAATTGTTTCAGAAACTACCTAAAATAAAATAAAAACGCCAGGCTATTGACAAATAGAACAGCCTTGTAAAATAGACTCGGAAATCTCCAGAAACGTAAAACTGCCTTGAGTTGTAAAATAGTTTGAATTTGGTTTTTGCAATCTCTTAAAAAAACAAAAAAATTGAGGAAAATTCAATTCGGTTTTTGTCCTTTTCCTCTTATAACACTATATAATAACTAGAATGGCACTCAGTAGAGCGCAGACCTCCGCCAAGTGTGGGGGGGGGGGGGGGGGG
>JAPSES010000115.1:9477509-9495878 GCA_029822895.1 Maxillicosta whitleyi
GGGGGGACGACTAATGTGTCCTTCATGGGGTGATGCTGGACAGAAATGGCTCAGCGTGGAGCTAAATTGACTCCATTACAGGAGCAGCGCACCGGAAAGCATCAGTGACATCACCCACCCATCCCAGATAGGCAGTTAGAACTCTCAGAGGGAATGATGGGAGCAGCCTATCTGCAGGATGCAGCAACCGCCGTGGTTTACTGCTGCTTTGCATGGTTTACACACAGGGAGAACAACATGTGAGATGATTTCGTACATGTTTGTCAGCCGAGAGACACAGTAAACAATAAAGTGACAAAGACAGCAGTCAGGACACACACATTTTGTCCACACTGGTGTAGTGTAATCAGCAGTAAAACACACAGACACTATTTAATTAATTAAATATTTGTTGTGCTTGTTGGACCGCACACATGTATTTGTGAGTTTAGACTTAACAATACAAAGAAAATATTTTCTCCTCTTGGATCAGATTTTTCCTCAAATATTTTAATTCAGCTGCAGTTATTATTGTTATTATTATTATTATTATTAGTAGTAGTATCCCAAGGCAGTTAGTTTTCATTGGATAGTACTGGAATGGACATATTGTGTGGCATTTGTTATCCTCTAAAAAAAAAAAAAAGAAAGAAAAGCTGTTTGTAAATGAACTTGTGACCGAATTAATGAACCGTTTCATAAGTTTCATAATCTAAATAAATTTAATACATTTTCATGAACAGTCTTTCCCAACAATGACTGATTCTTCACATAAGGCAACTGAAGCTTTCCCGTAAAAATGGAATACTGAGTTCGTTATCGCATGGGGTTGTGGAATTTATCAAAGTAGTCTATTTAATCAAGGTTTTGCCTTCTGAGAGTCATTAAAAAAAAAAAAAAAAAAAGCTTAAACTGCAAAATTAGGCTTTCCCTGGAGACTCTTCTTGCAACATGTTTATGTCTTGTAATATATCCGTTGTGATTCTCTTCTCATATATGATTTAATATAGAAAGTTTTTTTTAATCATATTTTATCTTTAGTTCATTCAGCAAGAAAATCACAACATCAAACAAAGAATAGACTTAATGTTTTGGCCATATTCCAAACTAATAATGTGCTTTTTCCCTCATATGTAATTTTGCGCATTGTATGAACTACTGTTGGACACCCATATAAAAGATGTTACATAATGTGACATAATAATGACTTAAAAGATAATATCCAAATCTAATTTGTTGGATCATAGTCCACCTTTGTGTATTTGTGTGTGGGCTTAGCTTTATCTCCGAGCACACCCAGTAGATAACTGATGACTCTGTATTAGTTTCACAGTAGTTTCACAGAAAACAGGTGCTGTAACACATTCAACCATCAACACCTACGCTAAAAGCAGAGTGACTAAATACAAAATGCAGTTAAAATTCTGCACTAAATCCTACCTGCCAGCCAGGATCAACAGCAACACACCAGAATTCACATCGGCTCTGTTCCAGTGTCGTATTGCTCATGCTCAGGCTTAAGAGAAGGTCATGCTACCACAAGTATGAGAATGACATGCCATTGTGTCACGTCGCTCCGCGTATTTGATGTCTAATGAGATGCGTTATATGTTTATGTTCTTTAAGCCTCATTATTGATACGGTGACAGACTACCTTGTTTTAATAATCTCGAGTCCCACCTGACCCTTCAGTCTGGATCAATACTGTTTATATTGCGTGGCGTCACCGTCAAGTGTCATTTATTCCATTCTGCCATTCATTTTCGCTACTTGATGCTTCACACTTTGTTCCAACTGTTGACTCATACCACTGGGGCTTCCTCTGAGTTCAGACCCCTCAGCATTATTTATAGCAGCAGAAAAGACAAGAAGGAAGATGTAACCAAGACAACAGTGGATACTTTCACTCTGGATTGAACTGAATGGAAAAGAAAGCATACAATTATGTCTTTTCTCTCACTGTGATACAGCTGCTTGATTATAGAGACGGAACATGCACAACCGGGTGGATACATCCAAACAGAAGCGACTGTAGAACAGAGTGTGCAGCATGTAAACAGCGTTCAGACAATAACACCTCGTAAAATAGTTCAGTCCGTGTTTGGCTCAGTTCTCCAAGCTGCTCTTGTGTCAAGTTTGTGCCAAATTTATCGACGCCATGCTACCATTAGCTTAGCCTAGTTATCGAAATCAGCTGACCCTGAATTGCCCGTTGTCTTTGCATCACAGATGAGCAATAGCCAGGTAATGAACAATGTACAAGGGCAGAAAAATATGGAATGCACCAGCGAGCCACTGATTATGGGAGGTTAGAGGAGTAATTATGCAGCTGTATGGAGTAGTTAATTAAAAGGAGCACTTGGCAGATCAAGCGTGTTAGACACACAGAGCACAAGATGGAGGCGCCTTGACACAGCCCTGGCCAGGACAGTGGGAACTGTGCAGCTGTGTTCTTCCTGGCCACTGGCCCAGGCCTTGGTTAGTGCCTATGGTCTCTCCTCCATTACCCCGATCAATCCTCAGCCATTCTACGAAGCCAGAGCACCTGCCGCCTGTTCTTTCCATCTGCTCATTTTGCATTTTCTATGAAAAGTAAGTGAAAGACAAACCAGGGAGACCTTCTCATGCTTAATGCAACAGAACTACGTTGTGTACTTGTCTCGTCTCTGTTTCCATTCTATTATTGATGGAATTGCATGACTCGATCCTGATTTCAGCCAGCTGGTTTTGATCCATGAGTGACAGTCATATAGATCATATAACTCCTTAAGAAAGAAGCTTTGGATAAAAGGTCCACCTATCCTTCAGAGCAGAATGCACGTCCTGTAATATCATATTTCAGAATTCATCCAGCCTTTTCTTCTCCAATCTCTTGTTTCTGCATGACATTTGATACCTGGAACCATCTAGCCTCAAGGCCTCCTGTTTGTGTATATTGCGCTGAACAGACCAACACCAATAGAGATTAGAATATGGGATTGTATTTATCATTTTCAGTTGTAATTAGTGCATGAGAGAAAGACAAAGGGACATTCTAGTCTTGACAATTCAGTTAACCTCCATTATATGCACTGATTTGATCTGCTCCCCTCCTTACACTCATTAGCAGCATAATTATCAAGCAGAGCCTGAAGACACAGAATTGGAATGCAACGTTTGGTGGAACAGGATAGAACCGTCATCGTACCGCCTTTAATTAGACACATCCAGACTCAGCTGTCATTAGTAGATTTGGTATGGTACGACTGGAAAACCTCTCACACCTGCATCACTGTATCTGTGTTATAGTGCTATCAGTGTCCCTGCATCTCCTCATTTGCTAATAACACAGTGACCCTGCTGCAAGAGTGATTCCTGTGGCCCCTATCATCACAGGGCACTGCTCCATCACCACAATTAAAGCTTTATGTTTCAGGTCGCCAGGTCTCCCGCTTCAAAGGAGGTGAAATGAAAGACACTGCATGTTAAAGGGGGCTCATGGGAAGGCAGGCATTGAGGGGGAATGGACAGAGGGTAGTGTGGAAAGAAAAGGTAGGGGGGATTATCTGTCCTTGCATTTATGCTAATAAAGAAGTTTCCTATTTCACAGTATTTCACAGAAAGGGGAGGAGGTTATATTTCATCAGTGAAGAAAGTAAAAAGTGGCTGATGGTGGAAAAAGGAAGAGAGCAAGAAGTTTTTTACAGACAAAAGGAAAAAAAAAAGTGGAAATGAAAGGTAGGGGACAGGACAGAGGTCTTTTGATGTAAAGTTGGCTTTGCTCCGGTGAGAGGCCCACCTTCATTGTTCAGGTGCACTTTGCCCAGATCTGAAACAGGAATGATTTGGATGGGTCTTTGGAGTTCTCACAGCCTTATTTCCTTATCAAAGAGCACAACCTCTTAGAAACCACCTCTGCAGGTCTGGTGTACTATCTGTCCTGTCAGTTTATTTAAATGAATCCAGCTTTTATGCATGCTAATCAGGAGAATGGGGCGGGCGTCTCATACAGTACATTTCCATTTCTGTCAAAGCAAAAGAGAACCCCTTTACTCTAAATTTGATTTGTTGACATGCCTGACGGTTCTTTGTTTGCATTTAAAAGATTCAATTACATAGCTTAATACTCTTTTTAAGCTTTTTTTTTTTTTTTAAAAGCTGATAAGCCTCACCTTTTTAATGCTTTATCTAGCTAATTACAGGCTTGTGCCTTCTCAGAGACGCAGTGTTTGGTGAGCCATTCACAGTTTAAAGCAGAAATAAAACAAGAGAGAACAAGGCTTTTTGGTCTAAATATATCCAGTTGAAGGTTTAGTGTATTCTAAGGTGGAAACAGACACGGTTGTCCCAGTGGGCGCTCCGTCCCAGGCTTTATTTTTATGTCTCGACAGCAGGACTGACTTTACTGTGCTCTACCTGTCCTATGAATGTGGCAGACTCCCCATCATCCTTCTGTGATCTCGCCCACACAACAGCAAGCCAACATGGCCATTGGCAAAGTTAGCTTTTTCAGCTTCCATAAGAAAGAGAGTGCGCACAGAGAGAAACACAGTGATGAGGAATGAACGGCGTGAAGCATAACCTGCAACGTTAATAAAAGAGAAGAGAAGCTAAGAACGCAGAGAGAGAGAGAGAGAGGAATGAGACGAAGTGGAGCAAAAAAGGGAGAAAAAAGGGAAGAATGGAAGGAAGAGATGAGATGTTAGAATACAGTAGAGACAGCTGAGTCACTTGGCTTCTGTCTGAATAATCAGATATTGTTATTCATGTGGAGCAAGCTGCTCCACACTGCCACGGGCCATGTGCAAAAGCTGAATGACTGTAAAGAAAGCGAATGACAAGCTAATGGACTTCTGTGGGAGTGTGAGGAAGCACTCTCACGAAAGATATGTGGATGTGTACATTGTTTACTTAGTGACATTTGCAAAATCACTGTGGCACATTATTGGGTTGTTTTGATGTAGAATTTCTTTTTCTTTTTTTTTTTTCTTCTTTTTTTCATGTGGATCAGTGGGTTTGTCTAAATAGCACAGGAGTAATGAAAGACAAAGCGAAAGGTGAGTTGTGCTTTTCGTCTGTACTGGGAATATTAACCTGTTTTCAGTAAGGTGGTGTCGGCGGTTCGAAAAGCAATCTCTCACAGATTATTCCCATCTCTTGTATTTACTTCTCGCAGAACAATAACTCTATATTACGTGACCTGAACAAAGCTGGAGCACAAATAGACGTATCCAGAAAAAAAAAAAAACTCCCACATCTCCATGTAGAAACACATGAGAGGTCCACAGTGCTATATTTAAGCAGATCATATAACTGTACTCTACGCATAAATGCACATGGCCCTATTACCTTAGGTCTTTTCTCTTTCATGTGCGTACAGCAAAGTAAAAACACACACATACAGTACACACACACACACATATATATATATATATATATATATATATTTTCTCACCTCATCAAACCTCATAATATCCTGGCATTTCAACTAAAGCCCCCAGGAAAGGCAAGACCAGGAGCTATGAGCGGGTGTGTGAAGCTGGAGTAATATCTCCCAGTTTCTCATCCAGTACAAACTCCTATCTATCCACAGTTTGTCTGTGTTTGCTCCACTCATCTTTCTACCACGGCAAACGCACCGCAGTCATACTTTAACTAAACAATGAAGCACTACTGTATCCTCCTCATCAGGTCCCACGATGCTGCAGATTATCAATTATGAACAAACTCAGAGGTTTGATGTGTTGCTGAACAGCTTGAAGTGATACGTAGAGAGGAGTGCTGGCAAATTTGTTATTCTTTGTGTAGTGCGAATGAGCGCTGTTTCATCAGTCTCTTCTGAATTTCTTGTTTTAACGCGTACAGGTGTAGAAGGGAAGCAAATGTTGGAGCTCTTCTGGAGTGGCACCAGAGTATGCAAGTTACGTTTAAGTGAAAATTTTAATTATTTTACATGCTTGTTGGGTTTTTGCTGTTATTTGCTGTTAAAAATACAGGTAGTCCTTGGGTTACGACGTACCCGACTTAGGTTATTTCGACTTTATTGGACGGCGCCAAAATCTCATCCGCCATTACTGTACATACATACTGTATATTGTACGTACATTAAGTACAGTATCTTATTTTTTACTTTATTTTATTAGTATGAAGTATAATACATGTATTTGGATAGTTATTTAGAGATGTAGGGGGTATTTAGGGGGTACTAAAGGGTTAATTCCGACTTACGTGGAAATTCGGGTTCGGAACTCGTTTGTAACCCGAGGACTACCTGTACATGGATTTAATTCTAATGGTGTATACTAATGGGCTTAATGTTAACACAGGTATTGACTGTTATATTTGACTGTCTATGCTCCTTATGTATACACTTAAATAAAAATAAAAATATGAAACATAAGAAACATGAATGCAAGTGGTGGTTACATGTTGATTTAGCTTGGATTTCATTTGTTTTACTGTAATAAAAAAACAAAAAAACAACAAATACAAGCCCAATTTAACTTTTTTAACTTCAGTGGTAAAGTTCAGAGGTAGTGCACGTTATCAAACAGTCTTTACACCCTCTTGTGCTTTGCTAGATTTAGATTTAGACTTGAAACCTTTCAAAGCAATTTGTACTTCAGTGTGGATTTTTGTTTGTTTCTTGCCTAAGGGCATAACATCATTAAAGCTGAGATCCACTGTGCATCCCCTGGGACCTCTCACAACTCATTGAGTTGCAGTGAAAAAAAAAAAAAGTACAACCTGTATCTCTTTTACTGTAATAGTTTTGTTTTGTTTTGTTTTTTTTGTGTTACAAATCTCTCTACAATATTCAGGTGCACATGCTAAGTGATTTGTTATTGTCAGTGCACTCAAAAAATTACTAGTGTTTGGGGAGCAGATGCAGCCATCAGTGGAGGCTGAAAAAAACTTGGTTCTCTTTTATTAATGTTGCAGAAAATTGGCAAATGAGTTGAGATAAATTCTCACATGTCCTGCAGTTGTCTAATCCATTAAGAAATGCCCAAAGTATACGGCAAAGGAGAGCGAACTCTAAGTAGGCTCCTATATAGTGAGTATTAATTTGATATCCGGGTATAGACGAAGGGATTGGGGGGGGGGTTGATCGTTACGGTATGAGTCCCCTATTTTCCTCCTCACAGAAACCATTATTCTGTTTCATTTGTCACATGAGGCGTACAGGACAGCCCCATGATTAATGGGGGCTTTATGTTGGTGTGCACATCTCCTTCTTTTCTCCTTACATCCCTGTCTTCATTTCATCCTTCTCCTCTTTCCCATTTCCATACGGTCCTCGGCTCCTTCCATTTGTCTAATCCCTGTTGTGTGTGACAGTAACAGCCGAGCATTTGGCGAATGATGTGTCTTTCCCTCCTTTTGGATGACACATAATAGTCATAATGCCCGAAGAAGTTGAGTGATTATAACCAGTGTGTGTGTGTGAGAGAACAGACAGACAGGTGTCATCCCCCCCTAGGAGAAAAGTAGATAGATAGATAGATAGATAGATAGATAGATAGATAGATAGATAGATAGATAGATAGATAGATAGATAGATAGATAGGACATCGCATGCCTGTCGTGACCCTCCTTGAGCGTTCTCATCACAGGGGGATGAGAGGATAGTGACAGTGGCAGTAATTAGCCACCCTGTTGAGACTGAGGTGACATTAGCCTCAGTCTAATTTAACGCGAGCTGATTATATGACAAACTGACACACCTGAAGGGTTTCATTGCGAGATTAAAGGATATGAGTGGAGTCTGTGAGATCTGCCTGGTCCTTTTTACTGATGAAAGCACTCACTGACTCTCTCATGACAAATGCCCATAAACAGTTTCTGAGGCTGAGGGTTATTAGCAATTTTGTCAGTGAACAAGAGGTTCACAGAGGTAATGAGGTGCAGTGTAGAACGCAATATAACCTACACATTATAGCGCATTCCCAAACCCACACCCCATCAAATTGCTCACTGTTAAGAGAAGTAACCTCCTCTATGGATTTTAAATATGTGTGATATGTGTTCAGCCTGCTTTTTAATGGTCAAGAGGCCCTGCTGAGATCTTTATTACTATTGAATGTTGTAATCTGCGGTATTTCCCTGCATGAAAGCTCTCATTAATGCGAGCATCTAAAGGATGCTTTCTTCCTGATTGCAGGAAGTACTGCGGAATAATGCAGTTATGCGAGTCCTCACTTTGAAGACCTTTTATAGACTGACATGTAAACCACCCATGTATGTGTTCATTAGGTTATTATCACACTGCATTATCACATTACACACACACACACATAGAACCTAAACAACACTTACAAAAAGAGATGGTGATAGATAATGTGCAAGTACATAAGCGAGGTGCATTCCTGTCCCAGCAGTCTGTCCTAGGAAATATTGACTTTATTACTGCACCAAGGATGGTCCCACCGACTGATAACCATCAGCTGCATCAGCTGCTGGTCACAAGCACGTCTCACTTCATTAACAAGGCCATTATCAGTGATGATCCTTATCGGGATGGGACAGACACAGAGCAAAGATGTGTATGCTTCAGTCTATAGGGAAAATTATTATTGCAACTGTCAAGGACTTGATGACTTCCAGAGCCAAGGTGTCTATGATGTGTGTACACTCTTGTCATGGTCTGACTTATAGGTTGTGCCACCTCATTCAACACAGCGCAGCAGGTGTGACACTGCATGAAAGGCTCTGTTAACGGAGACAAAGAGTTTGCCTGTGTCCCATGATGAGACCCATTCCATGAAGTTAGAGAAACAAGCCATCTTCATAACATCACACCATTGTCCATCTCCACAGCAATTTTCTGATGCAGTCTAGTAAGTAGCACCAGCGCGTGACTCAGTGCAAACCAATTGTGATTTATCCATGGCTTTTGCCATGTGAAAATGATTCATGACTCTACTTTATCCAAACCCATGCAGCATGCATGGAGTCTGGCACACTCCCTCTACCTCCCTGCATTCATAAATCACCGTCTGAATATGTATTGATTTACCTTTATGGCAGAACTTCACATTGTCTATATATTTATATATCACCCGATGTAGAGTGACGTCGGCTGGTGTGCTACTACTGCCAGCAACTCATTTTTTGTGACATGTATTTTATTTATTTATTTTTTTTAATATGAACAGGTTTGAAATAAAGGAAAATGTAACAACAGTCCTTTTAGGTCTCATATCAGGACAGAGCATCCCATTAGGATGTGCAGAACTCGAGAATGTGCATCAACATCACGTTATAAGTGGCTGACCAAAATGTTTTTGTACACATTAATAATACACTCTGGTATCCCTATGAGGGAGCGGCTAATTGTTAGATATCGGAGCCTCCCTAAAGTGTGTTCTGGGAAATAGAGATGGTAAAAGCTCTTAGAAATCCCTGCCATCACATAGGCTCTTACCACACATGGCCATATTCACACACCAGTATAACTGTATAATGTGTTATGTAAACAAATGCCACTTACGATAAAAATCCATGTAACCTCTTACCTTTAGATCCGAAATTTGTGGGATTTTTACATAGAAACCCACGACTTATTAAGTAAACACACGGAAAAAAATCATATTGCATTATCTATTACTATTATCTGTTTATAACCGCGGTGTTACTGAGCTGTTTGCGGCAGGAGCAATGGAGCATGCTTTCCAAGTCTTCAAGTTCATCATGTCTTTTATGTGCACCACCACAGTGCCCTCCTGGAAAAGACAACAGTGACAGTTAATAAGAGGATGGCTGTTGGCATCCGGCCTACCTGTCACTTTACTGAGGTTTGACGGAAAGTGACACCCAACACATACACATTGTGGGACATCAAAGTCATCAAGCCATCAAAAGATGTTAAATCCAGTCATATTCACACTAAAACACCAATCATAGACGTATACAGTGCTGCATTTGTATACCTGTGAAACAATGAAACTAGATATGTTAATAATCACATTCAAGAGCCCTCTGGGACCCATCTGTCATATCTTTCTAGAATATGACACATACATCAGTTGGTGCTGCCTTGCTTTTTCAACCTTGACCGCCAACAATAATGTGGTGCATTCATATTTTTTAACATATCTACACACGGCATTGACGAATAATCACTCTAAATTCTGTGTGAGAGGAAGGGTTGTGTCATGTTTAACAGACATCATGGTCAGAGTTGCTGAACATCGCATCCGAGTCAGTGTTGCATGCTCACTAAGTGCTTGGCTGAGGTTAATCTAGTTAAATGGGATTGCACAGCACAGTGTATACATGTGTATGGGTGGGGTAGAGCAGTGTTTGTTGCAGCATTTTGTATAAAAGTTGTCAGAGAAATAAGGGCACAGCGAGAAAGTGCTAAATGTGTCGAACAAAAAGCTCAGTACAAAACAGAAGGGGCTGATTTATAGAGGCTCAACTGTATAACATCTATAAATCTAGCTTTATAGATGTTATACAGCACAAAAAAGGGACTTGAAACACGAACTGGGAAAAAATACTTGAGAGGATTTTAGCTGAATCGCTAACGCAAATGTCTTTATTCTCACACAGACTTTTCGTTTTTAATTGAGGAGTAATTTTATATGGTCTTTTCATGCTGTTTCATGCTCATTAAAGAAACTTCAGTAGCGACTTCATCCATTAAACAAGTCTGCATCTCCTTCCCTGTGTGGTGGAACAGCACCTCAGATGAGACCGTCTCTAATTATAGTAGCCAAAAGCCACAAAGGGGACTGATCTCAGGTGTCCCCTGAACCTCCTGACTGGCAGCTATGCTTTGTTGGAATGCAGCAAAGCCCTTCTTGGAGCTGACTTTGATATCCTAGCGCTTCTTCAACATTTACAGAATGCATCGGCTCACTGAGTTGAATGTGTCGATGCTGCTTTGACACTTTGCCACCTAATAAACCTTCTCTTATGACAACCAAAATATGACCTGTGAACTATGACCTATACAGACAAAACAACAATGACCTCTACATGTTCTGTACCTGTTCTCACTCTATACTAAACAACTTGTATTACTCTTTTACAAGCAAAGTGCGGATTTATTTGCATACTCTAGTCTACGAGTTTGGTGTTATATATATAAAAAAATATATTAAAAACACATGTTCATTCATTTCTTATATTACTCGTGTTTTACTTCCCATTTTGCCTTTTAACTTCTATCATTATAAGCTCTTACTGTATTTTATTTTTATTTTTATACTCATCTATTATTATTTTTTTTTTCTACTTTCTACTAGTGTTTGTCTCTGGCAGTGTTTCTCAAACTTTTTGTATCATTCCCCATCTCCAAAGAAGGGTATTTTCCATGCCCCACTTGTCGTCGCACCAACAAAAATGGCAAATAAAAAAAAACAGAAGTTTACTCACTTTTCGAATTTATTAAAAGCAATGTCTTTTTCATCTTATAACAGCAGTATCAATATAATGCATTTCAGTAATATCACAGGTAACAGCTTAGAACATTAACATACAAACATCAAATTAGAAAATATAGAACTAAATTTTAACTTTGTTTTAGTTTCTTGCTTCGCATTTTACAAAAAAATTAACAGAGACCATTCAGGCCAATGAAAAAAAAATACCACCATGAATGAGTCGATGGCTGCAGTGGGCCTGTTTGGTGCTGCATAGTTTTTCACGCCCCACCTGCAATACCTCCATGCGCCACTAGTGGGGCGCACCCCACACTTTGAGAAACACTGGTCTACGGTAATTAACTTGAATGTCATTTATTCTTGGTTGGTCCGTGGGGTTGAGGAGGCGAGGTGGGAGGGTTCTACTTTTGTAAAACAAAAAGTAATTGAATGTATGTAACTGTCATTGATACTGTGAATAAATAAAAATTATGTTTACAAAAAAAAAACACATGTTAGTTTGATTAACAGGCAGCAAAGAAGTGTCCAATCAGCACAGAGAGAACTAACGCTTATGCTTTTCTTCATAAAATAAGTGTAAGAACAAAAAATGCTAGTGTTTTTTTTTTATTATACTTAAAGCTTTTTCTCACCGTCTCACTTTCTCTCCTCATGCCTTGAAGCTCAAACACAACTCTAATCTTGTGTTCCAATGGGGATTAGCCCAAAACTCAGAGTGTTCTTAAACCTCAGCCTCAACAGGCAGCACCACGCACATTATGCCTCAAGATTAAGATGTGGCCTATATGCCTTATTCTCACAGTCAGCTAAGCCCGAAAACCCAATTCAATTAAAGAACAACTGCAGCCCTGATTGCATTCTAATTGCTATTGCATCACTGGCTTGTTGGCAGAGTCACTAAGATGTCTTGGTGTGTTTTTCCGGAAAGCTGCCCACCCGCATAACAAGGAGGGATTGTACCGGACGTTTTGAGTGGATAGACAAAGACCCACTCGGATTGAATTACTTTGCCATTACTGACCACTTAACAGTGGACACTTTGCCCCCACACACATACACACACAGTTGCATCTAGTTTATGAAAGTCTAGATGATAGGCACTCCATTTCACTTCCTGGAGACAGTGGTTGGAGACAGAAAAATAAGAAATACACATCAAGTTGCCAAAGGCTGCTGTTGGGATTTGAATCGCTCTAATGTAAAATAAAAGTCAGAACTACAGGAAACATTGACAAGGAAAGTATTGAGGTTTGACTCGTATGGGACTTAATTGCTCTTGAATAACTTATTAAGAGCAAATATGTCAGATCTTTAGGTTAATGTCAGTACATCAGAAGCATCACATCAAGCACAACATTACAGAAAGACCACATGTATGCACTTATATTGCCCTTTTTCTGCTCTGGAACCAATGACTTCTGCAAAGAACAGTGTAGATTACTGTCAACCCCCCCCCCAAAAAAATCCCCCTCAATGATCTTGTGACTTGTCATGAGCAGTAGTGATCTGCAGAAAAGAGTGTCTTTCATATAATCTGCCACAGCCTGCTGTCATAACCAGGTCAAACCCATGAGAACTGAAGACACTTACAAATAACAGGTGGTAAGTGGTGTCCAAGGATAAAACTGGTTACCATGGTGACCAGGTCTAATAATAAGAAGATGAGTCCTGACATTATTGCTGTGATTAGGATATATGATAAGGTTAAACCTGTTATGGAATAGTCTGTACGGTACACAATAACATTATATGACAACAATTCTAAATATTGATAAATATACTGAGTTTCTATCTGACTATTGAGCCATTTTACATGTTGCAGCTTTTATGCAAAAAAAATTATAATGCTTTATTGTTCTTATGGACAATTTTGCTTGATTTGACAATATATAGCTGTGAATTTCTGTGATATTTGTTAAAACAAACATAAATTAGTTGTTAAAGTTTATGTTTTAAGGTACATTTACAGGTACATTTGGTTTAGACTCTGAGGATTTTTAGATTTTTTTTTTTTTTTTAGTTTGATCTGAACTCAAGTTGCATGGTTTGGAGAAAAAAGACTTATAAAACACTTGCCTTGCTGCTTGTAAAAAAAAAAAGAAAGAAAGAAAAATCCAACTCTGACATGAAAACTCCACTTTAACTTCAACTCCAATACAAACTAAAATTTCAAAATCCAAAAGAAAAAAAAGTGTGCTTTATTTTTTCATTTTTCTTTATACCCCCAAGTACTTCTCTGCTCAGTTTCCCTGTATCAAAAATATCATCATGTACAGACCTTTACTGCAGCCTCTTGCCATTATATACTGTCTGGGTTGACATTTCAGTTGATATTGTGATTAACTGCGCAGCTTTAATCTGAACCATCATCCTCTGGACCACAGTCCAAATCCAAGTCAGACAAAAAGAGATTGTCCCAGTCATAATGAAACTATATATATATGCTATTGTGCAATTTTTATTAGCTTTTTTTTGCCTTGTTGGACAGTAATTTAGAGGTTTTTAAAGAAATCAAAATGGGAAAATTAGGAAGTGTGGAGAAGAAATGACAAATACAACTATTCTCTCAACTCACACACACAAAAAAATGCCAATAAAATGCATTTCTTTGTTCATTCAAGCCCATTCAAACTGTAAGGAAGACTCAGTAACATGTCCATGCAATGACTTCAGATACATGTATGATAATGGGATGTTGGGACGTCATACTAAGTTTAGTTTAGTGAAAATACTGCAGCGTAACATCAAAACGTCCAGATCCAATGTGTACACAACACGTTAGTTCAAACCTCAGTAAATAAAACAAAATCCCTTTTCCCTTTTAGAAATAAAAACTGAACCATTTCTACTTTCCAAGTGTCCAAAACATACAACACTTAACTTCCTATTTATTTATTTAGAGATCTATGATCAGCAAGGAAAATAAGAGCATCCTGGGCACCTCCAGTCTTGCTATTACTCAGTTTGGTGAAGCTTCTACTCTCCCTCTGAAGTGATTTATTCATTAATTAGCTGCAGCAGAGCAGTCTAGAGGCAGAACTTGTTAGCTGCTCTGCAGAATATCATCCGCTCTGAGTGGGCCAGTGCTGCTGACCCTTTGCTTGCTGTGCAGATGATTGTTTGCTCCTTTCTTGGTGTAACACATTGTTCTATTCAGTCAGGTCAGCAAGAAGATGTACTTGTTGTATCAGTTATATAAGTGCTGGTTTTGGAGAATGAATATTTGATTGGGGCCCTTAATGCAGAGTGAGCGTTCAGATGAGGAGGCGGTCAGTAGGCGGAGAGCAGCGAGCTGCATCTCTGTCCAGGGGCTGGCACAATGCCAACACAGAGGAGAGCTTTTACTGTACCCACACTTCCACTCTTCTCTCCAATATTTCTCTCCAGTCCTCCTCTTCCTCTCCTCTTCTCTTGTACACTCTCACCTCTCCTCCCCTCTCTTCTTCTTCCCCTCTCTCCTCCTTCCTTCTCTTCCTCCTCTCCTCTCATGCACTTTCCTCCTCTTCCCCTCTCTCCTCCTTCCTTCTCTTCCTCTTATCCTCCCATGCACTCTCCCCTCTCCTCCTCCTCCTCTCCTTTCCTTTCCTCTCCACTCCTCCTCTCCTTTTCTTTCTCTTCCTCTGTACTCCTCTCTCCTCCTTTCTTCTTCCCTCCTTTCCTCTCCTTTCGCCTCCTCTCCTCTTGCCATCTGTTCTCACTCTTCTTGCTTTTTGTTTTCTCTTTATTGCTGATTTCTGTCTTTTTTACTTAGTCTAAAATTGTAGCACCGTCAACACAAAGTCAGGGAGCATTTGAATGTTTTCTAAAACAGTGAAGAAGAGTCTTTGCCTAGAGAGGGTGTGAAATCTGTATGGTGGGATGTGAGATGTGTGTATGGGTATGACTGCACAGCACTCATGTTTATGTATAAGACTACATGTGCATCACAGCTGAAGAGCAGGATGGGGGAGTTCAGTCACATGTATGACTCGTGAAGTTTATGCATGTCATTTAAGGTTGTGCATGAGTAAGCTGAAGCTAATTACAATAATAGACTGAAATAAATTAGGAAGTTATTTTCTGTAAATGTGAAAGGGTAAATGACTGGTGCAAATGGAAAGTGACTATTATAGATAGGAGTCATTCTAATACTAACAATACACAGAGGAGAGCTCAGTCTGGTGGTGCAGGGAAATCCCTGCAGGTCATAGCTTCCGCTGAAAAAAGTGGCAAAGGATTGGCTCAGAAAAGGTGTGCTGCTGTAGTAATCTTTTGATGCTGTCCAAATCCTGGCCAAATAATGGAGGGGTAAGCCATGCGGGGAAGGAGAATGTGCCTCAGGGTAACATTCAGTTGTAGAATAATAAGTATCTTCTCACCTGATCTTGAAACAATGCTCTCCATAGATACTCTTCCTCTCAGCAAGGTAATATCTCTCTGAAATAAGAGGTGAAATAATTTATTTCACTAATCATTTATCAATTAATGAACAAGTGGATAATTCTTGGAAATAAAATTCTCAACATTTTGGGTTTTTTGCTTTTTTTATTTCATTGTATTGCTCAGAAAACCAAGAAATGCCTGAGAGTGATGACATAAAGATCACTTCTTTGAAACCACACAGTGTAGGTTATGGTCAGATTTTCTGCAGCCGCTGTACTCGAAGACAGACAAAGCACAGCTATGAAATATTTAATTATTCATTAATAAGATTTTTTTTTCTCTTTGGCTTCCTCATGGATACAGTTTGACAATTAGACAACCACAATGTCAAAGATCTCCTCCTTTTCCCCCCAGCTTTGTTCACTTTTTAGAGGTTGCAGACTTTGTGGAACGGTGTGTCAGTCTTTCAGCACCCCTCTTTTGGTTCTCTCCTGGCTCACCCGCCTTCCCCATGGGGGAGGTCGGGGAAAGAGCCAGTTTGGCGTGCTCGTCTAATGCCTCCCTAATTGTCGCTCCCAGGTGGGTGAGTGCGGGTGATAGGAAAGCAGGGAGGTGGGAGGGGTGGGGATGGGACAGGGCAGTGTGAGGGTCAATTCTCTGAGAAAGGCACAGGCTAATGATAGCAGGCAGATGCCCAGGGACAGCCAGGTATACGGCGGTGCGGCCAAATAGTCTACTCAAACCGGTGGTTTTCGGACAAAAGGGTTGCAAAGGGACCTTGAGTGTCGCCCCACTGAGCAGACAGCAGGGAGACATATGGAGAGTCAGCGCAACAACGGATGACCATGCATGGACAAGGAAAAACTAGTGTATGACAGCGAAAGAGGGGACAGAGTGGGACAGATGGTGAAAGGTCAGCGGCGTCAATGCTTATATGGATTTATGGTTTTCATAACACATCGGTTTACAATAGTTGTTGTAATGTGCTTTGACTCATCAGTGGCATCTCCAGCATTTCCAGCGTTCACCTCATGTGGATCGCCTTTCCCCTCATGATGAGACCCTCCAAATCAATTTTCTCACAATCCAGATTTGTTAAAAACAGCTTGAAATGACACCGGTGTTTGTTTTTATTTCCCCGGAGTTACAAGATACTTTATTTGAATATTCTTTTGACATTTAGTTGGATTTGTGGTGTGAGTTCCCAGTGGGTAAAATGTGCTCCACTTGTGCTGTGGCATTTAACCGTTGCCATGGTCGTGTACCGTATTTACCGACTGCAAGCACAGTGAGTTTTTGACAGCTGTTTGTGTGTGTGTGTGTGTGTGTGTGTGTGTGTATAGTGGGGTTGGGCTAGTGTATATTCAATTTACCCCTCACTGAAATACTGCTATTTTTACAGGAAATGACCATTCTATGCCCTTGATATTCTGTGTTTCTGAACCAGGCCATGCACTACATGAATAACAATATTTACATAAAGATAAGGAGTCAAATTACTTTTAGATATTGTAATTAGGAGTGATTGATTCTCTGCATCGTTGTTGTGAAAGGATCATTATGCAAATTTAAAGGACTGCATTTCATTAAAATTAACTGTCAGCATGAGAGGGGAGACTCATTAACTGGAACTGCAAAGGTTTCTTGTGAATGATTTTTCTTTATCCCTTGGTCCAAAAATGAGTTATTCTTAGCTTTGGTCGCTCCAGGCAACTGTTGCCATGCATACATATCCATAGATACACTTAGTGGTGCAGGCTTTTCTTCTTCTTTTTTTTTTTTTTCCTCAGCAATGGGGAAGCACAGTAGTAAAGAGGGCGAATAGAAGGTGATTGGTGAAACGAACCCAGGGGATCATTGATTTCCGAAGACTGGAAGATATAGCAGTTTGTTTCCACAGTAGTTTATGGAACCATGAAATGTCCATTGTTTAACAGTAATGCTTGGATTGTCGGCGGGTCGATGTCGAAGGTCCCTTGTGGTGCGCAAAGCGAGAAATGAAGTCAGAAATAAAATTGTACGACGTGGCGAAAAAAAAAATTACAGGTGCGGTTGCGGATCGTGCAGGCTGTGGAGCTTTGCAAAAGCAAGTACCTATGCTTGTGTTTGTGCATTTATGTGTGTGTATGTGTGTGTGCACGCCTAGTCCACATGTGACTATATCAAGCAACAGCTTAGTTGTTCCTCCTGGTCTGGTGTGGGCAGATGTTTGTGGAAAGCTGCCCAGAAAAGAAAGCTCTCCCATGTAAACATTCAACAATACCTTAAGCTTCTTATAGACTTAAAGGCCATAGCTGTTTTTGACCCACATGGCCTTAATTTACTTTCATTCATTTGCCATACAAAAGTCTATCATCTTTATTTCCATATTTCACTGATGCAGTTTGAAGAGAAATGAGTGTCGCAGAAGATGTAAAACTCAGTTAGTTCAGGGGCCACATTCTCCCAAATTTAATCTGTATGAAATAATAACATGATATATATTATAAATAATGTCAACTCCAAACTTTCCTCTATATTTTAGAGCAAAAAAAGTGAAATTACAGAAGGAAAAAAACTACACACAAACACAAACTATGCTTTAAAACAATGTAAATAATATGGACAAACTGAAAAAATAAGTGTAATTTTAACAATATTCTGCTTCAGTTTATCA
>JAPSES010000115.1:9507555-9523325 GCA_029822895.1 Maxillicosta whitleyi
AGGGAGGTGGGGGGGGGGGGGGATTCTCGTCGTCAGCCCGGCTAAATGAAAAGAAAACCAAATCTTTCAATTAATCTGCTTAGCTCCCCTGTGGGCAGATGTTGGAGAGACTGCAGCAGGGCACAGGTCAGAGAAATAAATAGACAAGGGGAATAAAGAGTGAAAAGGAGAAATCTGGACTGCATTGCTGCCTAACAGTTGTTATATACCACTAATAGACCTCTACATAATCTTTTTCGCCCTTCCAGCCACCTTCTCTAAATCTTTTCTTGTGTTTATATTTTTCTATCCACACCCACCATCTGGGTAGTAAGGGGTAACTCACCAGTGTTGCCAATATTGCTGAGAATCTGTCTTTATGTCCTAGAAAATTCCTCATCCTTGACTGCTTACAGTCTGTTGACCACCGAGACAACCTCCTGCAGACCATTAGGCTTATCCACATAATAGTGCAATGTACATTATGGCTGTAAAGTTGCACAATAAACTAATATTTCAATATAGTGTTATGAAATCCATTATTGTAATGTGCATTTAAGTGCTGCAGCGATGTGGTAATTTTAAAGAATCATTAAAATGAGCAGTGTTCATCCTAAATATTGGATTTTTATACATTTAATTTACCTCCAAAGACCTAAAGAGCCTCCGGCAACTGGCCTAAAGTATGTAATAAGTGTTGAACCACTAATCCTGTCAATACATTAAAATAATTTAGTAAATAATTTGCAATGTATCCATTTTTCCACTGGCATCAGAATAATTATGGTTCTATAGAGCAAGTCATTTTATGTTGAGTTAAAAAAAACAAAAACACTTATTTTCAGTTAATAATATATTTTGCTGAACACCTACACTGTATTTTTTTTTGTTTGTTTTGATGTAATAATTGTTCTTCTATGGATTTATTATGAATATTTACATTGTTTAATAAACTGGATTTGGGACAATTCCTAATTTTTGCAGAAAATAATTAAAAAATACAGAGGATAATATCAGAATAAATGCTCACAAATCATTTCCGAAAGGTTATATGTACAGAAAACTCCATTTGGAAATTGTGTTAGACGTAACTGTAGGTTAAAAGGCTTAAGGGTTGAAATCACTTATCATTTATCCTTTATTTTAACTATTCATGGGGGTGAGGACCTCATTTTCAATATAGCGGAGTAAAATATGCAATATGCAGACAAAAGACAAAGGCCATCCAGTAAGATAATAGGACATTTAGATGAAATTATGAAACATGAATAAACTACAAAAAAAATAATAATAATAAAGTACAATGTGATGCACAATTCTACATTTTTCTGCGAAGTAAGTGTTTTGATAAACACTATATACAATACAATGTCACTGCAAGATTATGTGGGTCATGTGTTTGAACGTCTACAGCACAGGTGTCAAACATGTGGCCTGGGGGTCAAATCTGGCCCGCCAAAGGGCCCGATCCGGCCCCTGGGATGAATTTGTGAAATGCAAAAATTTCTTAACAGTAATTTTAGTTGAGGTTCCACATTGAGACCAATTCAGTGTCATAATAACCTATAAATAGTCACAAATCCAAATTTTTGTCTTTGTAAATGTAAATGTTTTCACGTGTTAAGTATAATTTTGCATAAAATCTGAATTACCTGAAATGTCTTATGTGAAATTTTAATAATATTCCACCTGTTACTAAATATTTTGTGTATCTGTCGATCCAAGGTGATCTGTGAGTTATAATGTACGTGTGGAAATGATAAAATAAAGCATAATAGTGATTATAGTGTTGATATCACATAGTTTGAAAGGATAATTTGTAGATTTAAACATTTTCATCATGTCATTTTACTTTTTTTCAGTGTAAAATATAAAGAAGACGTTTAGAGTTGACATTATTAATATATTATTATGTCATTATTTTACTGGTTCGGCCCTCTGCACATCAGATATAGCTGAATGTGGCCCCTGAATTAAAATGAATTTGACACCCCTGGACAGTTCAGAATGAGGGGCGCTGAGACTTAAACTTTGGGAATTTTAGAATGCAGGCAATAAATAAATAAAAAAAAAAAAAAAAAAACCTGTCTTTTGTTTTTCTTTTTACGTAACCAAGAGACACTGAGCGGCACTCTGCCTTCCAATTAGCCACATGGCTCAGACAAAGAGCCTGTTCCCTCACCTAGCAAAGATCATCTGAGACTTTAATCAGCAGGAGGACACTAAAAATGTGCATGTGATGATGAATACCAGATGATTAGCCACACTGTGTGTCGAACTGGGAAACTCCTATATTCATTATATTCCAATGCACAGTGTAATTTAACAAACAGCGGTAGTCTTTCATATTTTTAGGAGCCCCCCCCCACACACACACACACACACCACCCCACCTCTTACTCTCACGCAGCGGGGCTGGCTGTAATCTATGGTTCAATTTGTGTTTGCACAGAATATAGATTGTTCAGCAGCACTTTAATCAGCTTTGACACATGCACCACTCTCTGATAAACTGGATAACTTTATTTCAGGTGGACAGTACTGACAGGGACATCAGATAGGGAAGGAGGGAGGGAGGGAGAAGTGGGTGGGATGAAATGAAGCAAAAAAGAATAGACAATCAACCCTAATAGTCGGTGCGCATATAGACTTTGAGAACATTGAGGAATTGTATGAATATCATGTTATTTACTTTAATGAGGCTTGTGAATGATTGTAATTGAGTTATTTCAACCAACCTGCTTTTAAAGACGCTCCTCACTCATCGCACTTGATTTTCTCATTTATGAATTGTGTTCATTTCCCTTTGGTATGAGGGGAATTAAGCTGCTCACACACTGTTGCTTTTGCTCAATTGAGCACACAGGAGTTTACCTAATACCGCAAGCGTTTTAGTTCTTTCATAAGCAGTAAAATTATGATAGGTGTGTGAAATGTTTTTTTTTCCTAAGGCATATATCTGCGGAGAGCCCACAGTATATGGATTATCTCTTTGTGAATACGCTGGAGTAATACCTCCTTTGATAACGCACCACTGTGAAAGAACCTAGGTGTGACATTGGTATCGCTTCTGCTGGAAATATTTTCATGGGGGAAAAACTATTTAGAGGGTGTGGAAAGAGTGTCTTGAGTATATGAGCTTATGGTTCTAAATTGAGATAGATCAGGCCTGCAGCTTTCCTCTCACAGTAAATGGAAATGATTGATTTAGCTATTACATCTTATGGGAAATAAAATTATGTTTTTCTGACCCAGACTTTAAAACCTTCTCCTGTTGGGGTTTCCATTAACATTGTCTGGTTGCAGACATGCCTGTTCTGGATCACTGTAAAGATTAGAGAAAATCTGAGTCAACATAAATCTTTTCATCATGGCTTTCCTGTCTGCATCATCGTATAATCTTATGTTAAGTAAATCGTGCATATATATATATACTTATCCCAAACTGTCATGAGCATCACTTGGTTTGGATTATTTGAAGTTTTTTTTTGTATGGTGTTCAATAAGCCTCCCCAAAAAGATCTATTTTAGTCTCAGGGGACTTTAACTCTATATGGGTGCTTCTATGAAACTGGGATTATTTTGGTACCTGGCATTTTTAAAAGCTTTTTAGACCCCAAAAATAAAAAGAAACATAGACTTATTTCCCCCAGGATGTACCTAATGTTGACCATAGATAAATGTAAAAAAAAAAAAAAAAAAAAAGACACTCTTGCTCTGAATCATCCCAAAATTAATGACTTTATAATAAATACCGGGGCCAAAAATGTGTCCAAATTGGGACAGGAAAAGCTACCGATGTGTCAGTGCATTTTATCTGGCTTATATAAAGCTATAAATAAAGACACTGTGTTAAATTTGATGATCCTAGTGGTTTTCCTAATCCAGACATGCAGGTTTTTCATGAATCAGCAGTCTCATTCCATTGTGTCCACTCGCGTTACATGCAGAACCTGCCCATTTAATCACGTATAAACCATAAGTGATTTTGCAACAGTGGCTATTTTTGTGAAACATTCACTCTTGCATAGTTAGCTTGATTCCCAAAATGTCCCGGTGAGAGGATAAAAAGATAGCACCTAATTTTTGTGTGTTTTTTTTTTTTTACTGTGATACATGCTGATTTTTGTAAGAAAATAATATAAACATAATGTAAAAATGTGCTTTATCTGAAAAATACTCTCTCTTTTGACTCAGTAAATATTTATTTTTAAAATAGACCATAAGTGCTTCCAAACTTGCTTCATTATTCATCATATAATTATTATTATATTCATTAGTCTACATTTGTTTTTTATTTTGTCCAGTTTCATAGAAGTACCCATATGCTTGTAATGCAACTCTTACGTTATTTATTTGTATTTTGAATATGGTACCCATTAATCTGTAACCTGTTACATACTTCCTGTACACACTTCTTGTTGTAATTAGTACATGCTGCAGATGCTGACATGTGAAATAACGTATTACCATTAAAACCCTCTGTAGTGTAAGGTACTTCCTCAACTATAGCTCCCCAGCCTACTCTATCTATCAGCCAGCGGTAGCTACATCTGCTCCCTCGGCTCGGTGCGTAGCCATGTTGTGCTTGCTAGCACCACAGCTTGCAGCCTTATTAGCACCAACAAATTTGTTCTTGACACTAATTACAGCTTCGCAGTAAGCAGTGCAGTGGGCTAGACAAATGAAAGGCAGCAATCTCCTCATCACAGAGGCCTTTTTGTAAGCGGGAACAGTGACAGGTGTGGGGGAAGAGAGAGGAAAACAATAGATACTTCTCTGGGTGGTGGGTTAAAGGTGGCCTCTTTACAGGAAGAAGAGGGGGGGGGGCAGAAGATAAGAGGCAAATCTGTCCCAATCTCACCTTGAGGATCACACACGAAATCCTCACAGACTTTACTGATGCCATCTATTTGCATAGCTGGAGGTCTTTATTGCTCAAGTTCATAAGGGCTTGAAATGATATGAAAATGTCTGAAAAAAAGGGGAACTGGATTGGATGGAGGACACCAACCTTCAATGTCTGCTTCTTATGTGGGTTTTATTGCCGGACATGATGGAAAATGTGACACAGATTTGGAGTCGCAGCAGTGTTTCCCATTAATGACACAGACTGCAGTGTACCGCCATAGACTATTTTGCTCTTTATGGTCGTCAAACAATCTAAAAATATTGTGTTGTGGAGAGTCTCACTTTGCTATATTGCAGATGTTACAATAATGATGAAAATGAAAGCGCATTTTATGATATACATATAGGTGGACGCAGAGCTGGACCCTGAACCATCCGCCTGTAGTCGCTGTTATACTGGAGAAAAGTCAAATAAATAAGCAGAGTATAAATGCTAATGTCAACTGTACTATTGTTTGATGGTTTGATAGCGACTGGATAGCTTAGTGGTTTACACCGCTGACTTTGGTTAGGAAAGTTGCCAGTTCAAACCCCTTAGGCAAGGCTCTTTACGCTATGCATGCCTTTGGATAAAAGCATCAGCCTCATGTAATTTCTAATAGGGCTGCAACTAACAATTATTTTAGTAGTCGACTAATCTACAGAGCCAGTAACGATTCGTCACGATTATTCCGTGATACTGTAGCAACCCAGGGTCGCTGTGTGTGTACCAGGAAGTGGCTGGGTTCTGTGTTCGGGGGGGATTGTTCAGTTTTATACTGTTAGACTTAGGATATGTTGTTAATGCTGATGTTTATTTCTATTCTTGTTTTAATGTTTTATAGCGAAATCCTTTGTTTTTATACTGAAACCTTGCATTTTATGTTTGTGTTAAAGTGGAACCGTGACTTAGACGGCTGTGCGCTGCTATATCGCGGCTCCAGAAATGTGCGTCGTGTTCGTAATCTGTTTCCTTGCTTGTCCGGAAGTGTCAAAATAAAAGCTCTTCTTCGAAAAGTAAAATTCTGCTTCCTAAACGACTACTCCACCGTCACCATACTTAAATAATATGATTAGTCAACAATAACATTTCATGTCGACAAAACCTTATTATCGACGTTGTTGATTAATCGGTGCAGCCCTAATTTCTAGTTATATTTGACCAGTAGCATCTGGGGATGTAATTAAACAGGTGGTCCATGGTTCAGACCGTGTTGCAGTTCTTGAGTCACGGTTCACAATGTGATATGGTTCAGAGGCCGGCTGATGGAGAACCTTGATGCTCATTTATGTTCATTCTGTACATAGATGTGTCCGTTCCTAAGGTACATTCCAAAGGGTGCTGGTCGTATTTCTTATATTGGCTAAATACTAAAAAAGAGTGAAGTTGTTTGAGAAGAAGAAGAAAGTTAAAAATAACAAACATGGTGATGACACAGGAGGTTTTAATAATGTGGATACTAATGTTAATATTGAGAAAGGGTAGTTCGAAGTAGAAGGGCTGTACTCCACGTCCGGCTCCAACCAATGACAGTAGAATTCCATAAGTCAGTCATCTTCCAAAGCTCTAATATAAATGCAAATTGTCTGTAAATGTCATTTGAAAATTACAAATGAGCTTTACCACAGTACATACTCGTACCAAACCATGAGGGGTGTACCGTTTGGTACAATGGTGTGACGTGTACCGTTGCACCCCTAGTGGCATCAGTAATGTATGACTTTTGCGAAACGTACACAAACAAAATCTGACATTGTATAATTAGCGAATAAGTTATGAAGTCAACAGTAACTATGTGTTTATTCCATTTAAAGGAACTTTTCTAGGTTCTAATGTCCATTTGCTGACAAGGTAACAAATAACTAAAATCAAATCTGCACATGAAGGAAGAAGCGAAGGTTAATTACCATGGTAACGGGGACACGCTACAGTTGTCTGTCACTGTTTCTTTAAATTTTTACCTGACAACAATGAAACAATGACACAATAATTAAACATATTTGTTGGTATAAAAAATGGTGTGAAAAATTACTTAAAATGATTCACAAAATTCATATTAGTGCTTCTTTTTGTGACCTTTCTACAGTGCCATTAACAGTGTCATTATAGGCTTCACACACCATGGGACCAAGTGCCAGAGGAGCACCAAAATAACCTAATCATCATTATTGTAATCATAATGATGAAGTACTTAAATTTAACAACAAGCACAACTACAATAGAAGCTATTACCGTCATTCATAATATAGGATACATTATGCTCCTGTTGCTTGGTTTCATAAATATTGTAAATCTTTGTAACCATAATTCCTGCACATGGCAAATGGCGTTTTTTTTTTATTTTTTTATTTCAGTTTACAGAAGCAGTTTATTATTATTTTTATTACTATTATTATATCATTACTGTTGTTTTTGCTTATTGTACATCATTTCAGCTGGTTTTGTCATATAAAATATAAAATATCCAGGTTGATTCTATTTTCTTTTTATTATTATTATTTTTTTTTTACTATAGTGCCAAATCCTAAATGGAACACACCATGACAGCACAGTTCATGACACATACACAGGTAGTCCTCAGGTTGAAAGGTACCCGACGTTTTTTCGACTTTACGACGCCGGAGTCTCGTCCACCATTACTGTACGATGCCGAAATTTTGTCCGCCATTACTGTATACTGTATGTACATTAAGTACAGTATCTTATTTTTTACTTTATTTTATTAATATGAAGTATAATACATGTATTTGGATAGTTAGTTAGAGATTTAGGGGGTATTTAGGAGTACTAAAGGGTTAATTCCGACTTAGGCGGAAATTCGGGTTATGTCGACAGCGTAGGAACGAAACTCATTCGTAACCCGAGGACTACCTGTATATTAAAAAGTGCCAAACCTGAGTAAAAACATGAACTCGGGAGGTTTCACTGACATTAAAGCAGCTCTACCAATTGTTAGCCTCGTAGTGTTATTGTTTGGGGTCATATTTTTGGCCAAATTGCGATATCTGTAGGCATTGGGCAATGATAAAATTAAACAGCAGTGTCAGAAGAATAAAGTTATGCAGATATCACAAATTAGCCAAAAATATGACCTAAACAATTAAACTACAACTTTGTAGAGTTGCATGAATGATCAGTCAAACTTCCTCGTGAATTCATGTTTTTTCTCAGATTTGGCACTTTTTCAATATATGTAGTGTATTCTATTTAGAATGGAGAAGTATGGTAAAAATAAATAAATAAATCATATTATGAGGCTAATGAAATGTTCAAGTGACTAGATGCATGTTGTATTCACAATCGTCTTCACGTATATTCGATTTCGTTATGAACTACATGCAAATCCCCATGGAAAGGACTCAGAAAAGGTGTAAAATAGCATCGAAAAGTTCACATCCGAGCACTTGATGACTTGAGACGACAGCCCTAAGCTCTGAAACTTAGCAGGAACATTCCTCCAAGTGTCTGTGAGTGTGAACACTGGGACTGAGCCTAACAGTGGCAGAGGTCACCCAGAGCATCTTTTCATCTATATCGAGGTTTAAAGGAAGCGAAAAGCAGGTTTCTTGGGTTTAAGTACTCCATGCATCACTGGAGATGTAATATATCTGTGTCAGGATCTGTCCTCCTTCTACAAGTATGGGCGTCTGGGTTCACCTTTAATTTCATGCTCTCCATCTAACAGCCTTTTACAACCCACAGGAACAGAAGCTTAGCCAGTGGAAACAGTCTCAGGATGACTCTGATTGTTGTTGTGTTAGATCAGTCTTCATTTCCTATTAGAGGTTTTGGTTCCACTCTGTGTAGGTATATCCCCATGTGAAGAGATAATTCCCTCGCAGACCACGCGCTTCAGTACATTCTGAGAGTCAGCAACGGTCTGTGACTATGCGAGTGTCTAAAAATGGAACAGTTCCCCGATGTCAAGTTACTCTCAACCCTCCAAACATCCACTGTGAAGGCTTACGGTGGCAAAATGTTGGCATCTGTAATGGGCTCACTCACAGGACTTACTACTTTAGAGGAGTCAGGATGCAACTGATGATGAGGAAGGTGTGTGGGGGCGGACCCACCAACGCCGCTACAGATCAGTGGAGGGAGCATCAGCTGCAGTATACACACGCAGCTATGGCTCCAAAGAGAAAACACATGCGAGACAGAGAGAAGAGGGTGTGCGAGTGCGAATGTGTGTCTTGGGGAGTTTAGATCATAAAGCAGATACCGGGGATTGTCCTGGTTTCTGGTCGGTGATCATAAGCCAGGGCTGCTGGACGCCTGGAGCATTCTTTTAAAGCAGCTGGGAGGTCAGTGGCTCTTTTAGGAGGGCCGACAAGCTTGGACAAGCCTGTTATTTACAGCTGAAACTGTAGTTTAATGTCACACAAGGGTTGTTATGGTTTGTTTGAGCTGACTTTGTTATATTTTCCTTGCCAAATGGGTTGATTTGTCACATCTAGCATCCAGCCCGAGTCTCACAAAGTTTAGGCAATCTGTGGAAAGTCTTTTAAAGTATCTTTATCGTATTTTTGCGTCAATCAGAATAGCGCTGATACCATGAATGCCAACCCTCGGGTAGTCCAAACAGGGTAAAACAAACACTAGAAATTATTTGGAAAGGCTTTTTATCCAAGGTCTGCTGGATGTACACACTGTACTTGAAACTTGGCTTGACTGACAGCGGTACTCTAAAGCACCAAATATGGCATGGATGCGGCACAGACTCTTGGGGAGATTCTATGGTCCTCCCACTTATTCTCCCACCTACAGCATTTTGCGGTAATGTGCGACTCCCCAGTCCTCTTAACAATTATACACAGTGAAAATCATGTGCGGGAGTGTATGCACTTCTGCAAACACACAGCGTTGTGAATGTATCCAGTTTAAAGTTTCACAGCTGCTGTAGCCATAAGCATGTACTCTGCGATACAGCTGTACTCTGTGAATTTTATAATGAGTGACCATGATGAAAGAGGCAGAAGAAATGTTCTTTAAAGACTGGTCCCTATTTCTGTCTGACTGCGTGTAGCAATGTGTGTTTGAGCTTATTAGTCACGAAAGAGGGAGTGGTTATGGATATTTATAGATTATTTTCTCATATGGATGTGCACCTGACCTCTAGCCTTTCTTCGCTAGTCTTATTTTCTCTCTGTTATACCTTCCTTTCTTTCACTTCATCTTTCATTCTTAATCTTTATGACTTGGAGATGCATTCCAGAGGTCAAATATGATTTACCCACTTAGGGGATTATTTCCAGACGTCTTAGATAAATCACTCCACTGTCACTCAATTCCACAAAATATCAAATAAACACTGCATTAAAATTCTATATGCTTTTTTTATTATTATTATTATTATTATTATTATTATTATTATTGCATCCCATTCAGAGCTTTTCTAATGTGTCTGTGTTGCAGTTTTACAGTAAACAAACAGCTAATGGTCAAACTGTGTGTGACCCATCTGCTGGCATCCACCTGAGCAGCCTCCCAATGGGATCCACGTAAAGTCTTTGAACATTTACACTCCTGTAAATAGCCAACCTGTCCAAAATGCTGACCCAGAACAGGCAGCTCCAAAGACAGATAAAGCCAGCAAAGTGTATTTGTACCATTTCCTTCCAGACGTATCAGCATTATATGTCCATGTATCTATTAAGACCAAAGTAATGGCACACTTGGGAGGGACAAAGAAAGTTGCATCTATTTCTTCTCAAATTAATAATTGAGAGAGATTGATTATTGAGTAAGGAATGCAATCTGTGCTGTGCGTTCCATTTTAATTGGTCATTTGTCTCCAATAATCACTGTTCGGTCACAGAAAGGTCCATGAGGGTTAATTTTAAGATCATTAAAAGAAGGTACAAAAGGCACAGTTTACTTAATTAGAAAGAATAGAGGTGGAGAAATGCATGTTTCAGCACATTTCTGGGCCAAGAGTGTGTTGTATATGTGCATGTTTATACGCTTATTTGTATGTTTTTGTGCCCACATGCACTATATCATAGGCGTTTGAGTGTCTCATATGCTGCAACCCCCTTTGCCCCAAAGGCATCCACATGTTACATGTTTTCTGGCTTGCCTCATTTCCCAGCATAGCCTCACACATCATCACACAGACATGAGAGAAAAGAATATTTAGACTTTATCAGCGCCCCAGAGTAAAGCCACATGCTTCCATCCAGTGAAGCATATTTGAGGGGCCACTTCTGATCATTAATATCTGCCTTGTTCGTGTTAATAAACTTGACTTTGGCACACATTCATTCATTCGGAGGATTGTTTATTAGGCGGTATTATTCAGCCGCTTGTCTTTTTGTGTTTTCCTGGACAGAGGCTTTATCACACTCTGTTGAGTCTTCATTTAATCAGTCCCACACAGATGATGATTTAATGGTTTGTCTTAAAGGTAAGGTAGGAAATGTTTCCCTTGAGCATTTTTCACTATATTGCTTAAAAGCACCTTCACACCCTGATTACATCCAATGAATTAAATGCTCAAAACACACAAAAATAAAAAATTATACTCACTTGTGCAATGGACAGGACTGAAAAAACACCATCCAATCATTTTCACCAGCCCATTGAAATGATTGAATGGTTATTTAATGTCTATCAAACTCAACTGCCATTTGTCCCTCCCCCTCCGTGAGTACAATCTGGTACTCTGGAGGCGTGGCTTCAGGGGGGAGTCTGAAGAAAGGGGTTTGAACTTTGCAATTGTGTTTCAAAATGTAGCTGGCTCCAACCATCTTTCCAGGATCTTCTACCCTACCTTTAAGGAGGTAGAGTGAAATCTGGAGATGAATAGGGAGGGGGGGTCGAGCTTTCATTCCCATGGAGCTCATAGTAAAAAAAAAATGTAAAAAAAAACCCCCTCTAATTCCAGTTGTTTTTGGAGAAATCAATTTGACCGCTTCAGACTTGTGAAACTAAAACTACTACCTCATATGCATATTGTAAATGTCAAAGTGCTCATAAATAGACACGGGGTCTTTTTAATCTGTAATTGTGGCTAAACTGTGTAAACTCCCTCGGCTATCGTCTTATTTTGTGATGCTTAAGTAGCTGGTGGGTACTTTTCACATTTAACGTGGCACATAGTTTTAACCAACAATCATACACTGACTAACAATGACATTTTCTGAGTGCTTTGCTGAAATGCGATCCCCCTGGCTGGGTTGCTAATGCCTGCAAGAACCTCTCGTTTCCTCCTGTTCTCGCAAAGAACATGTAAAAGTTCCGCTTTTTTGAGAACGTTACTATAAAGTTTGTAAATTGCGTGTCGCTTGTTGTTGTGCACTAAGGCAAAAAAGGAAAAGGCGGAGACGGTTTGATGAATCAGTGAGACAACAAGTGTTTTTTCATTAAAGTTGTATCAGACACAGAGTGGAATGAGGATGGAAATTGAGCCGATAGTTTGAGAGGGAAGTGGTGGAGGAATGCAATGCAATCTGGGTGCCAAGGTTAAAGCCACTGTTCTTCATGTGGCAACTGTTCTTAGACCCCAGTGACATCAGAGTGTGGTCTGCTGTCCCCAAGCCTATTTTAGCCTGAAGCGTTGGCAGCCTTTTGCATCCTCTGTTCCTGTTTGTCAAGCAGGAATCATTGATGCCAGCAGTGACGTCACAACTCGAATGCACAGGAAATCTTTTTAAACCAAAGACACTCACACACACATGCATGCCCATGCACCAGCACAGTGGCATCCAGTAGCCCCACAGGAATATCATCTTTACATACTACACGTGGAGTTGTTGGAGATGTTATTTGTGTTCCAGTGGTGTCATGTGACAGTCAAACAGGTGTCTTCACTTTTTTCCAAAAAATATAAAATTAAACATTTAAGAATCCAAAGACATGCACTGATAGGTTAATCAGTTCATCTAAAATTGCCAATAGGTGTGAATGTGGGAGTGATTGTTTGTCTCTATATGTTCAGCCCTGCAATGAACTGGTGACATGTCAAGGGTGTAACCCCGCCTTCGCCCATAAGTAGCTGGAATAGGCTCCAACGACCTAGGGATGGGAATGGAGAACCGGTTCTTTTTGAGAGCCGAATCCCAGTAGCGCAGTTCCTTGGAATCGTTTGCCTGCCTGCTTATCGATTCCGCCTTTGTTGCACATGCACGATTAAATCACATGTATGTGATTGAACGTAGCCAACATGGCGTTGAAGCAGAAACGGTCTAAAAAGATAACACCAGGTCCACTTGGAACACTGTCAAAGCTTCCATTTCTTTAAAAGGGTGGAATCCCTTCAAAATGCTCAAACATTTGTCCACGCAACATGTGATTCATTTGATATGATACTTAACCGCACAAGTGAATCTAGCGGCGGGATGTCATCCAGCCCGGTTCTGGTTCCGTTGTGGGCAACAAATGTCGTATCCCCCTCAAATACAAGTTTCAAGAAAGGAAATGAGGCGCACAACAACGGGAGACGGACCGAGTCGAACCGGTTCCACATAGTAGAAATGAGGCAATAGAGGAATTAGTAAAGTTGAGAATCGATAAGCAAAATCGATGATGGAATCATAATCATTAAATTCTTATCGATTCCCATCACTAACCGTAACCCTAGTGAGGATGACGAATAAATGAAAATATGAATAAATAAATTAGCTCTTATAAAGAAAGCCACTGTAAGAAGATTTACGGTATGAATTATGAAACTAAAACAATTTACTTGTCTGGCCAGTAAACCTCCGTAGTGCCTCGTAGTTTAATTCTAATGAAAATTTCAGATGAGATTTACAGAGTGAAAGCTGTAGGCTTGTGAAAAAGAATCAATAGTTGACATTGATTGTGGTATTTTTTTCTGAGAGTATGGTGTGGCTCACTGGGCTGTTCTGGGAGCATTTTTTTTTTTTTTATTTCCGAACTGGAGAATGAAGCAGAAAACAGTAAGGGGAGGTCAGCACAGGAAGTAAGTGCTCATTAGCACCGGCTGCTAATGGGCCAGTCACTAAAAGCTGTGTGATTTACAGCCAGTCACACACTATCACATGTCATTCACTCCTTCAGGAAAACTGCATACGGTGCTGTACATTATTCTAAATCGTCCAGTAAAGCTGAATTTAAATGATTACAGATCCAGTGATAAATATCCGGTAAAAGTATGTGTTACAATACAATGACTACAGTAATTTTGGAGCTAAGCTATTTTCTGGTAATGAAATGTGAATGTGAATGTATTCAACCTTGTAAGCCAGGGGCATAAGTTTACACTCATTACGTGGTACATTATTCAGTTTTTGTGTGTGTGTATGCCTGGAAAAGACAGAGTCTGCTGTTTCCTAAGACTCGCCCCAAGCGTATCAATCGAGTTAAGCTAAGTGTTGTTGAGAGTGGTTATGTTTGTTTGCTCAGCGAGGAATCATTTTGTGGTGTTAGCCCGATGTGCATCACTAGCGGGGCACGACAGAGGGGGCTTACGTTCCTGTACCCAGGCTTAAATTATGAAGAGGAAGCGATCCCCGTGCTTTTAAGGGGATAACTGTTGTAAAAGTGTTTACCTGCTGCTACACGGCCGAGGCGGCGTAGCGGAGAAAAGAATCTGTGACACCAGAATAGACTCGGCCAATTATTTTGACCTTGAGTTTCACCAGCGAAGGCCGCCAAGTAGCATCACAGTATGAAGTGTTGTTCGACTGTTTGCAGAATCGCAGAGCCAGGCCAAAAAAAAAAAAAAAAAGTTAAAATAAAAAATAAATAAAACTTCAAAAAGGAGGCCAATTACTGTGAGTCTGAGTCTGAAAACTTTTAGTAAAAATCCTGGACTTTTTCCCATGCTTAGTCAGAGCTAAAACCACACTTATAAATTATACATACCAGAATTCACTAAACTTAACCATTAAACTTGGATAAAAGCACCAAGAGTTCTGAATGGATGACCAGTTTCCCAGCAACCTCAGCTTCCTTCTATCACACGGTGTCATGTATATTCATCTGCGAGTTACTTCAACAGGCGTCTCTATAGACTCACCTGCCTTTGTATCCTCGTCTCTTTGTGACTCTGCCTGGTTCTGATCTCTTTTTTTATGTTCAGGATGGATCCTTTTTTCAGAGAGAAGACTGGGTCACTGAAAAAGTCTGTTTTACAACTTTTGTGAAAGCCAAAAAAAAAGAAAAAAAAAGACTGGCTCCTATCTCCTACCTCATCATAATATAATTTAGTGTCAATCCCTCATCATCCCATTTAATGATGTTTTTTCTCTGTGCTACATAGGAATTATAGGGCTTTTAAAGATGTAATAGTTCCTTTTATTAGCCTGTGTAATAAGAATGATTAATAGACACTTAAAACCCTGGCAGCGCATTGTTGCGTCAACAAAATTTATTCGATCCGACAGTGACAATAGATTTCCACTGATCGTGACATCACAGCGTTAAACTATAAAAAGCCTTGTAGTCTGATCACTTCTACGGGAACATTTTTCAAACGCCTTTGTTAAAGTCGGCGTAAGAACTAGTCCATAAAGAGAGGGTTTTTTACAGAGTTTAACCGCTATGTTTGAGCCTCTGTAAAGCCATTACTCAGTAAAGTTGTAGACAACTCAGTGTGACATACTGTACTTTGAGGCCATTTTGGTTTGGCAGCGGGGTCATAGTGATCCCTGATTGCATTAGGTTCTCAGGAAGTGATTGGCAGCATTAGAAGCAAGTGGAGCTGATGTGCATTTTTCATTTTTTATTTTTTTTTCAGAACAGCCACAGGTGCTATTCTGTCTCATTCATCCATCTCTGCCTGTTGTGACGAGTGCATTCTTTCAGTAAATGATGGGATTGCAGCTTAAATATTGCCTTAACACAGTGCTTCTCATTTATTTTCTGTTACGGGGGGGGGGGGGGGGGGGGGGGGGGGGGGGGGGGGGGGGGGGGGGGGGGGGGGGGGGGGGGG
>JAPSES010000115.1:9532337-9546788 GCA_029822895.1 Maxillicosta whitleyi
ATGAACAACCTGAAATGTCTTCAGTGCAGTTTGAACAATATTATTATCTGTTATTGAATGTTTTGTGTATTTGTAGAACCACTGTGATCTGTAAGTTATAAAGTACATGTGAAAATGATAAAGTGAGTCATAATATTGTTATAATTACACTTATTTTTACAGTTTGTCCATATTATTCACATTGTTTTAAAGCATAGTTTGTAGATTTAAACATTTTCATAACGAATTTTACTTTTTTCACATTAAAACATAGAGAAATTTTTGGAGTTGACATTATTTGTATATTATTATGTTATTATTTTACTGGTCCGGCCCACTTCTGATTAAATTTGACTGAATGTAGAACGGAAGTAAAATGAGTTTGACACCCCTGCTGTAGAGGAATAGGTAAACAGATCTTATCTATGCCAAACAACATCAAAAGAACACGTACATATGTATAGACAGTGCAGATTTTGTAAGATGTTTCATCCTCTGATTGGTATTTAATGTAGACTTATTTGTACCAAACAAATTTCTCACTGTCGCATCAATCGTTTCTTGAAAACACCAACTATCTATTTTGCTGCAGCATCATAAATAAAGTCAAGCTGTCTGCTGCTGCCTTCTGTTTACTCTTTGCCAACTCTTGGGAGTCTCAGGAATTCATGCACTGGCACATTTCCCTCGCAATTTTATTATCAAAATGGATTAGCAGTATTCTTAATGGGATGCATTTATTGTGTCACCACATTAAATGTCACTACAATCTGTCTTCTAGGCTCTTGTTTTTGTATGTGTATCAGTTTACAAATCAGACAGACCCCACTCAGGCCAAACCCGTCTGAGCTCGCTGCCACATGCTGACAGACAGGACTGTGTTGCCTGTTGTGTGCAGGCATGTTTGTCCGACTTCCCCAATGCAAGAGCACGCTTGATTAATATTTCATACCAGCCTATTTTTCTCCGTAGACCTACAACAAAGAAAACAACATTCAAACATATGTAGGTCCACTGTTCAGATTCAGATTCACACTACTTTATTAATCCCCAAAGGGCAATTCAGTTCGCAGTTACCTGCCTTATTTAAACCAAACTCATGTTAGGTCAGGGGTCACATAAAGCCTAATATGATCTAAAGTGGGCTAGACCAGGAAAATAACTAGAATGGCACTCAGTAGAGCGCAGACCTCCACCAAGTGCATTTAGTCCCTCATTTATTTGGACAGCATTTTAAGATTCTGAAGTATATGGACTATATGAGAAAACAGGAGTCGCCATCTGGTGGACATTTATTATTATTACCACAGCAACGCCAATTAAAAGTAATACACAATCCTTTAAAAAAAATTGTATAAAATTAATGGAAGAACCGATATTACATTTAGTAAATATCGGTAAAGTTTTGCTCATAAGCGTGATGGAAAAGCGACAAGTGAAATGACTAAGATGATAAGAAAGAATAAAAACACAATAAATGAAAAAAAAACCAAAACAATCAGCTTCAGTCACTTCCCAGCATTCAGCAGACAGATAACTGAGGGAATAAATGAGTGGGAGTATCTGTTTGTTTTCCTAGGGGGTGTAAATAAGCTTAAGATGTTAAGAAACAATGAAAGAGCATTGAGTGGAAGGTTGAGATGGAGATGCAGTGCATGAATATTACAAGAATGTAAGGCCAGAGGAGACAATAAGTCTGGCAATAAGGTCAGATTATAGCACAGTATCCAGGAGAATACATCCTGTCTGCAGAAATGCTAATACTTTCTGAAACATTGCGGTATTGATCAAGAATAATTTCATATTTTTTGACTTGCGTATACTCTTGATTAGGAAGAATACTCATGAGTACTTACAATTTATATATTATTATTTATTTAAAGATTTCTCATTAGCGTTCCACTCTGGAATATTGAGGCTAAAAGTAACTCCTGCACTCCAGAAAGCGAAAAGTGTGAATAACATGCAGAAAATAACTGGATATTGATTAAAGTTTTCCTCATGAATCAGTGCACTCAGTTTATGCCGAAAGGAAATCCAAGCCTGCGGTGAACAACATGGGCAGAAACCCTCGACACACCTTCTGTTTTGTGCCTCTAGCAAGAATTTTATGATAGCGAGCGCGTAAGTTGTGCAGTATTCTCTTAAGGATTTCTCACCTGAGGCTTTCTGCACTTTAAAAATCAACAAGAAAAGTCATTTACATGCAAGGTTTGTCTCTCATACTGATTGTAAGGCACCTCACTGAGTGTGACCCTGGAACTGTGACTTTAATCACATCATGCCTACACTCTTGACAAAGGTTGCCAAGCACAGAGGGACACATAATATAGTCTCGCTGATTGATACCAAATTAAATTGTAAGTGACACACGATGGCAATGCTGTGTTATGCCAAGACAAATAGGTTATATCCACTTGTAATTATTGACTACAGTGGGAGCTGTCAAAAGTATATGAACAGCTCAATAGTTTTTCCTCTGAATAATAAGCCACCATTATCATTCACTAAACTCCCTCTGGAGTTGCCAGAGACAGTTAGCCAGATGGACACTGGAGTAGTTTAGTTTTTTTTTAATAAAGTTTGAGAAAACGAAGCTTGCACATATTTGCACACATATTGTCCTAGTTGCAATGAATTGAGTTGGACCAGTTTTGTCATTTCTCTCCAAACCTTTATGAACTGAATTATCTTGTCCACAGACTAATGGCGTTAGAATTGAGGCTGAAATTGTAATAACTGTGGCACTCCTCCAAACTTCTCTGAACCTTGGAGGAGGGATGGGACAAAACAGTGGACGGCCAAAAAATAATACAATCGTTGTTTGTTTTTTCTCCATCTCTCCCTATGAAGTCAAATTGGCGCTAGAAAAGGCGTACAGCATGGGAGGGAACACGTCTGCCATGTTTTGTTGATTAATGTTGAGATTTTCACTGTGTATGTATTCAAGTCCTAGCTGCCCATGCCTTATAAATCTCTTTTAACCTCCCGAGACCCAGGAAAGTAAAAGTTTTTAGGGTGTTTTTTTGTGTATGTGTGTGTGTTAAATAATTGTCTCAATTGCAACAGTTTTTTTTAATGGAACGTCTTTTACGGAGTGGTTTTTCTACAGACGACAAAATGCAATGCTTACTCTTAGGAATTTAAAATACTTGTGGAAGGTTTCTTAACAACGCTGTATTTGCTCAGTACTATCATTAATTGGTGATTATGGCCCACTAAATGAATTTGTGCATATATAAGAGTTAATGCTTTCCACTTGGGTCTTCTTCCTTGGGTTGAATAATAATAGGGAAGTGCCCGCTAACACATGCAAGCCAAGTAGCAATTTATTAAACCACGTACAAAAATAATGTAGTCTAAACATATGCACAAAGCTGCAGTGTAACCATAAGAACACTTGTGCATACTTTGACAGGTCATCATGTTGGGAGAGATATGGTCTCAGTAGATAAAATACCGCACAAGTCCTTGGATCAATCCACATTACCATAGCCATGATCGCCGGAATTGATTCAGCAGCAAAAAATTATCATACCTGAGGAATGGCTCAATTTGTCCAGAATAAATTGATGAAATAAAAGAGGGAGGGGGTCAGCAAGGACCTTGGAGGTGGATCATGGTCCATAAGAGCACTGAGCGAATGAGATCAATAGGGGCTCAGCTCAGTGTCCATAATGTGATGTGTACACAATCAATAGCCTCCCCCAAGCTGGCAGATGGACCACTGGTGTGGTTATTTTACTTCCCCACAGGATTTTTCCTCACTCAAAATAAGGGATGGTGGGATGTTATGGGGGGGGAGTAGGTGAGAAGTGGTGTGGAACTGTTAGCGACCGCAGGGCTGTCACTGATGACAGGACATTTAGAAAGGAGTTAGTGTTCCTATTGACTTCCTTCAGTGGAAAAAAGGTGCTTGGGTAATTTTAAAAGTACTCGTGGAGATGACAGGTGACTGAAGGTGGAAATCGAGAGAGATTCAGAGGCTCAAGAGAGCTTTTAACATAGTTTCCTCCTCTGGATCAACTTAGCACTTCCTGCTCAGGTGTCCTAGAGGATTTAATAGTACTATAAAAGAGCAGTGGACTAAAGTTTTGAGTGAACGTCTGCGTGTGCTGATGGCTAAAGCAACTTCTGCGGATATGATTTTCCAAAGTGTCCCTTGTGAAATGGTCGTGAGGACATTTGTCAGGTTATTTTTATGATGTATTTAAAAATATGCCCAGGAGTAAAAAGCTAAGTATCAACACAAATCCTCCGAGTACTGTATATAAAAATAAAAGTCATGTGGCATTTAATAATTCTATTTCCCACCCCATCTGTCTTTCCTCTCATTGTAAATTTCAAAACCAAGCAGCTCTCCAGTTCATGCACAGTAGTTTGTTTGGCAGACATGGCATTGAGACACTAGCGCAGCCAGAATAGCCTCCGATAATAAAGCCATGTCACACATCACCTAATCATCCGAAGACGATGCCTTCCCCTCTAAGCCACTCATGTCTTATGGCTGGAAGGGTCATGCCCTGACAGAGGTATCTTGAGGTCAAATCCTTAACAAGTACTGAGCAGCAGACAGAGCCACAAAGATACAGATTAAATACAGTAATATAAGAAAAAAAAGGTGAGATTTTTCTGTATCAGGTATTGTAAGATTTTTGTGTGATCAGCAGGTATCACTGATTTGTCTAGTAAAGTCATTAGGGTGTGAATAATCCTCTAACTGCAGCCTTTAACGCATTCAGCATCCCCAGATTTTAATGCTTCCAATATATACTGTTTCATTTGCTGCCAGTTTTACCGTTTACTTCCAGTTCAGCTACCGTGTCTGCACTCATTTCCGTGTTTCTAATCCGCAGTTCACAGCGTTTCACAGCGCACTCATCATCACCACAGATATCAAGGGTCAATGAAGACCGAGTCAAAGTAATTGATCTTCTTAACGTCTCATACTGAATTACAGTGGGTTAATACAGCCACCTCAGGATTGCTCATCTTGCTCAAATGGCATTTACCAGTGTTCATCAGCGAGGGGTGCGTGGATGTGTGGGAGGTGAGACTGGATAGGTGTGGGTCAGTGAAAACATTAATCACAGTTGCTCTCTGTTTGCGTCTGTAAACTTAAGTGTCTGTTTGTGTGCGTACCCCCCCAGGTCCGTTCATTCAGCCGTTCGTAGTACAGTTTTAAAGAGCTCCCGGAACGTTCAAAGATTAACTGTCCCCTCCAAGGCGGTTAATGTGAATGCAAACATCAAATAGCTGACCTCAGAACAACGACTTACCTTTTGTCTGTCATATTGTCATATTTATTCTTTGAGCGTCCTGGTAAGCCTCATCTGAGCGAAACCATTATGTCATGGTCTTATCTACTCTTTTACATTGAGCGCTGACTTAGTGCCAGGGCATCCAGCTTGAGAACACGAGCAAAGGTCCTCTGATTGAGTGGCCTTGCAGCAGGGGATGAGCTTCACGTGAGCTTGCCAAAAACTTTGGAGAAATCGAAGCGATCTGTGTCCTTACTGTGACTCCATAGTCTTTCAGCTCTGGGGCAGGTCAGGCCCAGGTTGCGTCACTTAGCCGCTAATAGGTTTAACCTAATCAGCACCAGCATTCACTTAGTGATAACACTTCCTTTGCTGAGCCATGACACCCTTCATCTCTATTCCTCTCTGGCTCCATCATTTCTTCCTATCTTTTTTTAAATTAATACAAGAGGTTTAATGTTTGGAGGAGTATAGGATCATACTTCCATCCTATTTGCACCCATTCTTCTGGTCTTACATCAGACTATCTTCAACACTAGTCTTTGTCCAGAAACCAAACTATGGAAATCTCTGACCTTTTAACTGCATCTCCTTCAGCCCCATCCCTCTCCTCACCCTGATGTTTACTTACTGTATATGTGATATTTGCTAAATTATTAGACAAACCTCTACAGAGTGTCTCCAGAGTGCACTGCGTAAATTAATGTAAGATGATGTGTTCTGAAACCCAATGTGGCTTGTGATTAGTATTCAGTGTGCCTCGTTTTCCTATATTGACTGAGACTCTTCAATCTTTGTTCATTAGATTTTAATAGGTTTTATATTGCACAGGTCATAGAGGACTCCTCACAAAAGATTGGAGATTTTTCCATGCGCTGGATTTTAAATGAAAGTTTGTACTGCAGTGTTATAGACGGCAGGGAAGGGGACTTTTTACTTGTGTGCGCAGAGACACTGAGTTGAGCTGTGAAAATAAAGACCTTGGCAATCCCAACAGCATCATAAGAAAACTTTTGCTATGTTCTGTGTGCAGTGCAATATTGACAGGTAGAAGAATGATGGGGCATATGATAAGAGGGATGTTAGACTAGATTTAGTTCCTGTTGTAGTCATTTAATAAGTACCAAAACCTCAGTCAGAACATCTAAGGTCTGCTTTAATCTACTAAGGTCAATAAATCCTAGTCACGGTATATAGAGCCACAGTTGAAACACAGTCTCATGCCGTGCTGACTTTATAGGATTATGCGGGATGTTCTTGAGCATCTCCTTACTGAACAGAGGCAGATAAAATTATTTCAGTCCCTTACATGTACATTGGAAGTTTTTCAATAACAACAATTAGTTAAAAATGTTCTCTATTATTCAGCTGATTAGAGCGATGAACAGTATTTTAAGAAAAAAAAAAAAAAAACAGTGTCACAGTGTTGCCAACAGGTGAAGCTAAAATCCCATATCCTTACACACACGACCACAAACACTCCAAATTAAATGAAGTGTCTGTCATAGCTATTTGTCTTCATCTAGTCTAATTTTGGTGGTTTAGATCACATACTACTTGTTTTATTTTTATTTTTTTTGCCCCTCGCTGCTATGAAATGATTATATCTATATACATAAGCAAGGCTCATTTACATTCAAAAACACACCCACATACACTTTTAAGTAAATTCAGGCACTCAGTTTGATACGCATCACTTTATCTCATCCCCGTCAGTATTCATTTATGCCTGTTTTGCTGGCTTAAAGCAGACATCCATCATTATTCACCATCTCATGTTTGCCATAAACAACAATGCCATAACACGCCGAGTGAGTCACAAACTGACAGAGCCATAAATGATGTATATATTTTTCCTTTTAAAGCTCATTCGTTCATTCATGCTTCAGAGAACTTGCATTTGAGTAAATTTATTGCCTTTTTCTGTCTTTTTTTTTTTCATATGGTTTCCTTCTAATGGTTTTACCTCTCTTCCTTTCTTTCTAGATCCTGGCCATCATATCAATCCTGTTCATCGTCCTCTCCACCATCGCTCTGTCTCTTAACACCTTACCAGAGCTTCAGGTCACAGATGAGTTCGGACACCTCAATGACAACCCCCAGCTGGCCCATGTGGAAGCTGTGTGCATCGCCTGGTTCACCATGGAATACCTCCTTCGCTTCCTCTCCTCTCCTAACAAGTGGAAGTTCTTCAAAGGCCCACTAAATGTCATAGACTTGCTTGCTATTCTGCCCTATTATGTTACCATCTTCCTGACTGAATCCAACAAAAGCGTGCTACAGTTCCAGAATGTGCGCCGTGTGGTGCAGATATTCAGGATCATGAGAATATTGAGGATCCTAAAGTTGGCCCGGCACTCCACAGGTCTCCAGTCTCTAGGTTTTACTTTGAGAAGGAGCTACAATGAACTGGGGCTCCTTATTTTGTTTCTTGCCATGGGCATCATGATATTTTCCAGCTTGGTCTTCTTTGCTGAGAAAGATGAAGATGCTACTAAGTTCACCAGTATCCCTGCGTCGTTCTGGTGGGCCACAATTACGATGACGACAGTGGGCTACGGTGACATTTACCCACAGACTTTACTTGGGAAAATTGTGGGTGGGCTCTGCTGTATTGCGGGGGTGCTGGTAATTGCCCTGCCGATCCCCATTATTGTCAACAACTTCTCTGAATTCTACAAAGAACAGAAGAGGCAGGAGAAGGCCATCAAGAGGAGGGAGGCACTGGAGAGAGCCAAGAGGAACGGCAGTATCGTGTCGATGAATCTAAAAGATGCTTTTGCCCGCAGCATGGAACTGATGGATGTGGTGGTGGAGAAGGGAGATGATAAGACTTCCATTGACAACCACCTGTCTCCGAGTCGCTGGGGTGGCTCGACCAGGCACGCCTCGTCAGAAACCAACCTAAAGTCCCCAGATAGAAGAAACCCAGAGTCTCTGTTGAGAAGCTCACCTCATCATATAACTATCACGACCACTGGAAGTCCACAGCTGATGAACAAGACCCCACAGCACCTTAACGCTCAGAAACTAGAAGAAATGTACAATCAGATGACTAAATCACAGTCTTTTACCAATCTCAACACTACAAGCTCCATGAGCACTGTGAGCACAACTATGACCGGCCCTGCCTCGCCTAAGAAAACTCACAGCCCTGAATCCACATTAAAAGAGGAGGTGGAGCTGGAGATGACGGAGGTTCAACCTTCAGCCCATAACTCAGCCGGCTCATCAACAGACTTTAACAAACAGGGATGCAACTCAGGTGAGGAGGACGATGGGCTGTGTTATTTGAGACACCCCAGGGCCCCACCCTTTCTGGATCTAAGCCAACTGAATGCCCGTGATCTGAGCTCTCCTAACATACTCAAAGAAAACCTCTATGAAGCTGTCAACCCAGGAGATGAGTCAGAGCTCCATATAGAGGAAGGGGAGAGCTTTAACAGTGCAGTAGAGAATATCCACAGTTCTCCGAGAGGAAATAACCCCCTACAAATAAAGGGGTTGAAGGTCAACTTCAACAGAACCTCAGCTGAAGGGCCACTTACACCGCCCAGCACTACCTCCCCTGGAGACATCAGCTCCAGCATTCTGGAAGATGAGTCCCCAGAGGGAGAGACATCACCACTCATCCCCAGTTCAGAGAAGCTGGTCCCAACCATGGAGGAAGAGTCCTGTCCTTTGTCCCCAAAACGGCTGGTGGTGGACACCCCCCCTGGTGATGAGGATCAGTCTACAGACGACCACGAGGAGAAGCATCTAATGGAGGTGGCGGGTGCTGCCGTTGGGCCCTTATCACCCAAGATAGCAGCACAAAACTGCACCCAAGGTGTGGTCGGAGCAGGTGAGGACGTCAAGGCTGACAGCAACCAAAGTGGACACAAAGTAGAGAACCACATGTTTACATCCGATATCCATCTGATACCAGGGGATGGCAGCCTCTCTCCGACCTGTGAAACCAGCATGTGACTGTAACGGAAGTGTGAACGGACAATAAACCCACTGCAACCTCAGCCTGGTGTGGGGAAGGGGGGGGAGGGGGGGAGAAAGCAGAAAGCAAGACAAGGATGCAGTTGTAGTGAAAGATATTTTTGCATGGCATGACAAGTCCCTTTTACTTGTGTTGTTGTGTTTTGCTGAAAAAGAAACTGTGGTGCTTCGTGCAGGATTGAGAATGACTTTGGGACAAACTGTAAGCTCTAAAGTGGAGGCCAGAGGGAATTCATCAACTACTACAGACTTTGAGTCCTCCATATGTATATAATGAGGTTTTTTTTCTAGTAAAAGAAGGAAATGCATAGAGGGACTTATCTGTAAAAAGCATGCATTTAAAAAAAAAAGACAGATATTTTACGGTGCTTAGTTTGCTGAAAGCGCTCACTGTAAATACCAGGACATCTAAGGCAATGACAATGCACAGGATGGCAAAGGAAGACACTCAAGTCACTGAAGGTACAAATATTTGCAATGTGAAAAAGGAGGGGTTGGGGTAGAATCGAGAGCCCTCAGACTGGGTGTTGCATCGTAGCGACCTATTAAAAAAAAAAACAACATATCATTACCTTTTGTGGAAATGCAATGTTCCCATGACGACCTTGTAATGTTTTTGTGTGACAAGTGGTGTACGGAATTGTAATGTTAACATTATTGCTTTGGGTTTTCATAACAACTGTTTAACTTTCAGTTGTGCGTCCAATATTCAGTCTTTGAGTCGATGGCCATGAGCAAGAAGGACAAAAACACCTTTAATCCTTTACAACCGCATACACCTGTAGTTGCCAAATATCTATGTAACCAGTAAGGGCAGGAAAAATCACATACTACAGCTTTTAAATGTGGTTTCATAGGCCAGGATAAGGTTTAACGTTTCACAGTTTATCCCTCGTTCTGCCTTTTGAGCCCATTAAAATCATAACAATAAATCTTATGTATACTTCAACCTCAGATATAATCATCCAAAAATAGTTTTAAGTGTAAAATATGAAATAAGTAGGTCTAGATTGGTTGTAGGAAAAATTCTACTGTAGGTAAGTGAGGTTTCATAAAACAAAATAAGACTATTAATAAATTCAGCACAGTAGATCTGGTCATTAATATTCTGGATTACAGTAATACTCTTAGAGGCTTATGATTATCTATTTTGGCAATTGAAAAGAAAGTGATAGATTACCACAAAAAATGACAATATTCCTTGTGACATCAGTGGACCAAATCAAGCACACTGTCAAGCTTTTGTCTATCTCAGCTGCATAGTAACATATATTGTAACAACATGTATTATGACAGTAGTTATGTATTTTGTTTTCCTTAGAGTTTGTTTACCTGCATTGTGTTCATTGTCATATCCTCCACGCCCTGATGTCGTTGTTGACATTTGTTACATACTACTGCAAGTTTAACTGATCCTGCTGATGAAGTTAAGGCATCTTTTTTTGTATATCTGTAGTGTCTTGGACTGTAATTTATTGTGTTTTATTGTGAACAAATCTATTTTCAGTCAACCTTAAACCCAAAGGAGTTTTTTTTTTCGTCTTCTTTTTTTGCTTTTGTTTTACACTGACTGAAAATATCTGTTGTATGTTGCCTTTTATTCCAATTTATTGCTGGAATTTTGTTTAATGTTTCAGCACGACACTTGGCTGAGTGTCCTAGTAGTGTGTTTGTGACAGCCACACAAACCAGAATGGTACTGACAGGAAGTAAGTGGGTGAATTCTTGTTTGTTTGTTTGTTTGATTGTTTTCTTTTTTTTTTTGTTTTCTTATTCTTCTTATTATCATGTTTTTTTGTTCTCACAGAGAGGTGTGGAATGTGCAATACCGCATACTGCAATCTATGCAGGCCAAGAATTGTGGCACTTTATTTTCTGTCTATGGGATTTGTAAGTGTACAGGCAGAAATTACTTGTATTTTTCAAATGTTATATCTTTAATATGAGGCAAACAGTATTACAACTACCAGAATCTCACAAACAATGCAAATGGAAATCTGAATTTTACTTTTTCATACTGTACTCACTGGCATATGCTGTCATGCACCTTAATGCCAGATATCAGTGGACCTCAAATTTGATTATCTATGGGGGAATAGGGATCCAAATTGACCACTAGGGCCTTTTATATCGCTGTTAGATTTACATAATAAATCTAACTAATGTCTGTGGGAGATATAATCTAATTTTAATGGCCACACACAAAGGATTTTATGTTTTTTGTGAATTAACGTTGAGAATGATTCTATTTTTTCTAAACCAAAATGGAGCACGACCACAATTTCCTGCCATATGGTGGTTGAAATGATGCGTGCCTTTTCATAACACTGCTGTTTATGAGAAGGTAGCAAGTCATTTTGCTTTGTTCATATAGCACTGTACAGAAAATTCTAATTTTATAGGAGAAATCAGGTCTTTATGTAATAGATACAAGTAATGTTATTGAGTTCTCAGGTTTTCTATAACTCTCTGATGTTCCGATTGGATAGATTCTCTGTTTTTTCTTTAACAGCTAATGTCAACTAGTTACTTCTGTACTTTTTGAAAGGTGATGTTGTCAAATCCACATTGATGTCTTGGCTCCCAGAATAAGGAGCGGCAACATTTCTCCCTCCTCCTGGGCAATCTGTGTACCACATTCAGTATCCACCCCCATCAGTCTTCAATGAGGCAGGAAAGAGCACAAACAAAGGGACAGAGTTTTGACCATGAGGAGTTAAAGAACTGAAAAATAGACAGTGGACATAAGGGAGTGAGATAAATCTGATAAATGGCGAATAGGAAAAGATCTCTACTGTCACTGGACTGATCCATCTGATTATTTCCCATGCTGATACCACTGAGCGCTCTGATCCCTGCAGCTTCAGAGGCTCTATAACCCCACAGCATCAAGAACAGTGACAAATGGGTAAAAGAAAAAACCAGGAGAAGGAAACAAGGAGAGTTAGGAAAGACCTCCCAGATGATTACATCATTGCATCACATTAATTGTGGTCCATATTTCCTTTTATCTGTGTACATACCGTAATCCCAAATCAACATAATTTGAGATTCACGTGAGAGCTCTTTTTGAGTTTTTCACTCCCTCATTGGAAACTCAGATTCTTTGGTAGCTTCCAAAGTAAAAATGCAGCGTCAGAGATGGTTGTCGTTTGGGGTTTTCATCTGTCTTTATCTTCACATTTTTTCAAAGAAGGTTTAAAGACGACCTTCTTATTGAAGCTATATTTCCGTACCTGTATGTTCAGTTCAACGTTCTTCCTTCATCCCTTGTTTGTAGTTATCATGTCCCCATGTAAGCCTCAAGTAATCCTTCATTTTGACAGGTAGGGTAGAGAAACAAGGGATATGGATTGATCAGCTACTATACTCCCTTCGGATGATGTTTGTGTGGATACTGAAATTAATTCTGTGAGCTGACAGCAAAAGGACTGCGCTCTGTCTTACTGTCTCACAATGGCATTATCATCTGTGATACTGTACGGAGTAGAAAGGTTGTGTCTTTATTCTCCCTGAGAGAATGAGTATTGTCCGTGTCACTCATGCGTGCTTACCGAACCTTACTCCCTAAAACGCATCAAGCTACATTGTTTCTTCTTATTTCTGTGTGTTCTGCCTCTTACATTTGTTTGTTTTGATTTTTTTTTGTTTTGTTTTCAGCTCAGCTTTGGAAAACATTATCATTAGACTCATTGAGCTACAGACTGTTTCTGTACAAAGCAACATCTTTGTATGCATGTAGTAGTCTGAACAATTATGTGACCACAGAACACTTTGTTATGGTACATGTATGTCAACATTTCTGTAGAGCATTGTTCCCCATTACGTCTATTAGCATATGCAGAATAACAAATAAATGTGTATATAACTCGTGTGTGTGTATTTAGTATTCTCTACAAATGTTTAGAGGTCACATCTGCATTTTCTGGCTTGAAATGCTCATTATGAATCTATTATTACAAATATATATTCATTTATGAATAATTTCTACTTTGCTCTATAAAACGGATATTGCATTTGCTTTGGGAGGGTATGAAGAGTTGTTTTTCATATAGAAAAGTGCAGACAACTCAGCAATCTGCCAAGAGTGATAAATGTTTTATTACGGAAGGGAATGTATTAGATTCCATTAGATATGTGTAATGGATCTTCACTTTCTGTTGTGTACTCTCACTAAACACCGATGTTCAACATAAACACCACTCCCAAACCTCAAAAGTGAAGGCATTAGCATGCTGGAACTTTTACACTTCCAGAGAGAACTTCAGTCCCAGTGTTTATATAATATAAGGAGTGTACTGTATACCAAGTAGGACTTTGGTGAATTACTTATGTTTATGTTAAATTATGTTCTGCAGAGTTTTGTAGCTTATTTTGGAGGAAATTTATACAGACTTTGATAAAGAATTCAAATATATACTTTAGAAATGTTATCCCACAGGGTGGTGTGTGTAGCCCATTGTGATTTAATATAAAGATTCTTTAAAGTTTGTTCAGTACATGGGAAAGTCACATAATGAGTATGAAATGGAATGTAGGAAGTAATAGAAAAAGTGGAATAGTGGAGAAATAAATGAAGATACAAACTATTTTTGTAACAAAATCACAAGGTGTATGCTTCTCTAAATGCAATCCATCCAGGAAATGTATTGGTAATTCAAAACACATTAAAGTTATTCGAAGTTTTGGCAATGTTTGACCTCATGTCAGAATACCGACAAAGTGAAAAACAAATGCAAAAATGGACTGCAAAGTGCGTCAGAGCAAGTTTGGGGAACAAACATATATGTACTAAATATTTATTGAGCTTACAATAGAGAAATCCTAGGTCGTTGGTCAATAATTTATATGCCTGGGGCAGAAACAGAAGCTTTTAAAAGCTTGTTGGACAGCTTCATTCTCTTCAACTTTGTAGCAGAGCATTTAAAACATCACTAATGTCTGGAATGTCCGCTGAAGTCGGATAAATTATTCTGAGAGTTAGAGGGGTAAAGAGACGTTTTACAAGCATTTTGGGAACCCAATACATTTATTTTGTTTTAAGGTATGTCATCCAAAACTACTGTTCCATCATCAATTATAGTTCCTAGTAAATATACCCATCTGTATTTACAGCAAAATTAAAAGATAAATAAAATAGTCAGTTCCAAATCTATCTATCTATCTATCTATCTATCTATCTATCTATCTATCTATCTATCTATCTATCTATCTATCTATC
>JAPSES010000115.1:9549205-9564311 GCA_029822895.1 Maxillicosta whitleyi
AGTATTTATTAGATATTATGGTAGTATTTTACAGATTTGACCCACTTTAAATTGAATTGTTCTGTCTATGGAACTGATCTAAAATGATTGTTAATATATTAGTTTAATTTTAACATTTCACAAAGTCATCACAAGGGCCAGATTGGACCCCTTTGGCGGGCCAGATTTGACCCCCAGGCCGCATGTTTGACACCCCTGATTTAGAGAATACAATACCTGCGCATTGTCTCATGTTTTTTATTTTTAAAACTCCTCCACTGGCAGAGTTATGCGAGATGACATCTGAGACAGAAAGAGATAGATCAAACAACAGAAGAGCGAGGAAGGTACGTTTTCACTGCTCAGCTCATTTAATAGAACATCCATCTCAATTAATCACAAATGAAGCCGTTCTATAAAGGGTCAGACAAACACTGTCCTTTTATTTTTATTTCTGTGTTTTTGTTTTTTTAAGAAATGGACAGACTATTTGGACAGGAAGCTCAAAGATGGCGTCAGACGTCACGGGTTGGGGAAGTGGTCTCGCATCCTACTGGACCATGACTTCGAAGGACGCACCGGTACCATGCTCAAAGACCGCTGGAGGGTTCTCCTGAGGGCAAATAAAGTCAGCTGAAGAGGCACGGTGTCACTCTTAAGTTGTACATATACTATAGGTGGGAGCTTAATTGTAAAAAAAAAAATAACATTATATTATGATATTAATTGTGCTCGCTGTGTTGATGCTGTTTGTACCAAGATAGTTTACCACTAGAGGGCGCACATGGCAGCTGTATTCATTTGGTTTGTACTCAATTGTCTTCTTTATTTTATTAGTACAAGTTCATTTTATTTGCTTATTAAGTGCACAGTAGACACTTACATGTTAGTATAGAGTGTTTTATGTTTATTTTTTTAATGAAAACTACTACAACATGATTTATTTTTTAATAAACAATAATTAAGAGGAAAGTACTCTTAAGTTTATGGGGAGAAAAATGCATTTATGTAGAATCACATGGCATTTTTTCATTCAGTTACATTGCAGAAAATATCAAATATCAATAATTCAGATATTTGAAAATATTTTCCATGCTAGGTTTGTAAAATAAATAAATAAGTCATTATAATTGAAAGGTAGTATTTTATTTATTTTTGTACACTAACTTGGAATAAAGTTGGAATCATTTTGTTTTCAGACACATTCCTCCTTTTATTTCTCTTAATATGCATCACTAATGTCCAATGGATAATTTACTTGCAAAATCTTTTCTAGCGTGGGCCGATATGAATAAAACCTCTGCATCAGATGTCATCCTTTGCACATTATTTACATTTATAAATATATGTTTACACCGCACAACTGGTTCCTAAATTAAATACCGATGTAAAATCAGTTAAAATTTATAGCTGAAAATTCATGAATAAGAATGCTTTTGCAGGTATTTATTAATTTTTTTATTAGCATTATTTATACATTAAACCTCTTTTAATCATAAATGATAAATAATAATATATGGCCCACATTCATATCCACTTCCCATGGAGTTTTTTTTTAATTTCCTAATCGTTTGCATTGAAAAAATGCATTTTTATCCACCTTACTATCCATTCAGGTGAATGTATTTTTTGTACATTTTCTCTGCAACATCAAATAATTGTAAGTCCCAAACTTTTATATAAGTATTTTGTAAATTACAATAGAGAAATACAGTCACAAATTGAATACAAAAGTGAATACAATTTTATTTCATAGCATGAAAATACTGATTAGCTTAAAAACAGTTTGTGCTGTCAATACTTCTTCCATAAACAGTAATAGTAAGTCACAAAAGTAAAGTATTTTAATAGTTTCCGTTATATTAAGTTACATTACAGAAGTACATTTACAAGGTGAATACAACAGTGAGTCTTAAATGAAAATTAAACAAGTCAAGTGCAATGTTTTTATAACGTACACCAGAAAGCAATGTTGCAAAAGTATCAAAACATGTCAAATATGTAAAAAAAAAAACAAAAACATTAGAGCACTGCAAAATTTATCTGATTTTATCATTTATAGGCATGTGTTGGAGTGAAATGAACATTTTAATTTTATTCTCTAAACTACCGACAACATTTCCCCCAAATTCTAAATAAAAATATTGTTATTTAGAGCATTTATTTGCAGAACATGACGCATGATGATGTGTTTTCGGACCTCAAATATGGCAAAGAAGACAAGAAAGAACCACGTGATATTAATGTTTTAACTTGGGAAAAGTTCAGACGTCCATATTTAGTGGAATAACTCGGATTTTCAGTGACAGGTTCCACGTGTCTTGGTTCTGCACCACTGATGTTGGATGACTTTATGCAGCTGCCGGCAAAGAAATTCAAGAAGCTCAGCAATGTTCCGTGGTTGTGACCATCCATCTGCCTCCAGAAGTTTTCAAAGTGGGTCCAGGTCTGCAGATTGTTCTGGTCTTCATCTTGTGGAACTTCATCCACACCTTTATTGACGTAGCTGAGGCCAGAAGCATTGAACCAATAGAACGGGGGGGTCAAACTCATGTTGATTCAGGGGGCACATCCAGCCCAATATGACCTGAAGTGGGCCGGATCATTAAAATAATAACATAATAATATAGAAATGATATCAGTTTTTAGTGTGAAAAAAGTTAAATTGTATTATTAAAATGTTTACATCTAAAAACTATCCTTTAAAAATATAAACAAGAAGATATTTATGAAGAAAAAGGTGGGATTTTTACAATTTATGCCATTATTCGTCCTCAGTTCCTCATTTTCATATGTTTATTATAATGTACAGATCACAGTGGATCTACAAATATTTAATAACAGGTAGAATATTGGTACAATTACATTTAATTCTGTTGAGACATTTCTGGTTATTCAGGTTCACATTTTTGTAAAAGGCTAATCTTAACTTTAAATTAACTTTTTTTTTTTTTTTTTACGCACAAAAGATGGGAAAAATGTGTTTTTCATTATTTATAATTTAGTATGATAGTGTTTTATTGGCCGTTATTGATTGTTAATATGTAATTTTTCTCTTCTATTTTTCTATTCCACTAATTGATCCCACAGGCTGGATCGGACCCTTTGGCGGGCTGGTTTTGGCCCCCGGGCCGCGTGTTTGACACCCCTGTGATAGAAGAACCAGTCCAACTCAGAGTTTGGGAACATTGTCAGAGCAGAAGTCCGGTAGTTTTAAATAGTTATTTTGGATTTAAGTTACTTTTGCTGTACTAATAACACTGTTTTTGCCTTTTATAAGAACATAGTGATGACCACATTAGTGGATTTTAGACTTCTCCTTCTTATATAAGACATGGATCAGGTGTTTATTCAGTAGAATCAGGTGTGTTTGTGTTAGAATTCAACAAACACATGAATGGAATGGCTGTCATATATGCTGATTTTACAGAAAATAGCAGCGGTCTTTTAATTTTTTCCAGAGCTGTTCAAGATAAAGGGCCTGTGTTGTAATGAACCACTGTCATATTTAAAACGTTCTATCAGACGATCTGATGGGACCGCATTCTTTTAGTGTCATTGCTTGGAAAAAGGTTAAAAATGTACAATGTTATGGACACCAGACCAAACCACAGATCATGGATGTGGTTCTTGGAGCAGTTCAGATGAAAACAAAGCTGTGTTGTGGTGGACAGTTGCACTGCTGGATTTTTTGGATCTTCTTCCATGTTCCACTGCACTGAGGGTTCCCCACCGCCTGCCAGCGGAGAACAGCATCTCTGCAACACAGTCACAGTGTGTGTGCTTTTCACGTGCACGTTCCCAGAATTCTATGCAGTACAATACACTGCCCTGCTAGAAATAAACACAATATTCCTGCTTATAATGAACAAAAATAAAAATCTGCCAATGGGGTAAGAAAAAAATTCTTAAAACAAGCAAAATAAAAATATATTGACTTAAAAAACATAATAGCGTGCCTTAAAACTAGACAAAAATGTCAAAATTTTAGCAAACACTGCTTAGTACAAGAAAACAGAATTACTTTAAATATGGAATTTTAGTTTCTGATTAAACCAGCTATAAAAATGTAATAACTGTTATCATTTTTGTCATGTTTAAGCCTGTAAATCACAATAAATTGTTTTTTTTTAAAAAGTTAGTTGTAATTTCTTCTAATTTTTAAATCAGTCTTAAAATAAATATAATCCATATCATTTGCTGTGATAGTAAGTAAGTTTAATTTATATAGCACATTTAAAACAGTACCAAAGTGCTGTACAGTGTCACACTAAAATTTGAATAAATTAGAATTAAAAGTAAATAAAATAGAAAAAAAAATTAAAAGGAATTAATTTTTGATCAGCAAAAATAAAATACAAAAGGCAAAATAATTTGCAAAATATTGCCATACCTCATTATTTGCTATTAGGTAGAAAATCTCATTAAGAAAAAGCTAGATATTATTTTGTTTAATAAGAATATTTATGTAAAAAAAAATATTGCCAAACTTTTTTAAATTTAGATGGGAAAAAAAAGACAAATATTCTAGAAACAAGGCTTTTTTTTCAATTTCTTATAAATTATTTTTGTAGCGCAATGTTGCTTTATTGATTTATCCAAATTTATTGTCACATTATTCTAAGCCAGGCGTTTTAAAGGGACCTGACATCTGCCGCCTTTCGATGAAACGGCCAAAATAAAAGGCACGGAAAGGTTCAGAACGTCATACTTGTCTGATTCTTGACCGTCTCCTTGGCAGCTGCCGCTATTGTTCTTCATGGCAGGAGGTTCACATGCCACGCACACTTTGAAGCCCTCGGTTATGTAGCGCATCCAGTGTGTGTGTGGCCGGTTCTCCACCGTACAGTGGGGTGTCCGGGACTCCAGCGTAAATTCCACACAGAACCTGAGGGGAGCAGGAACAGGGTCAAAGGTCAATGTCATTCCTTGGATATTTAGACTAATGAGACAAGAAAGAACGGCAGCAGACGATCAATGAAGTACATGTATTAACTCAAGTAAAGTAGATATTTTACTTTTTATATTTTAATTTTACTTTTATTTTTTGGGTATTTCCATTTTTTAATTCCCTGCATCTTGTGATTGAATTTAGACTTCAGTACTTTACTCATTAACCCCCAAATGGTGTAATTGATATTTATTGTCATTGCACATAAAACATAAACATGTTTCAGAGCAAAGAAATCACATTCCAGTTACAACTAGAGATGTCCGATAATATCGGCCCGATATTAGCCTAAAAATTTAATATTGGTTAATATCTTTATCAGATTTAATTTATTTATTTAATTAATTCCACAACAGGAGATATGTGATGTTACCAAAATTAGGAAAAATAACCCACATATTGACATCAGTATCGGCTGATATTGGAATTGAAAATTGAGAGTTGGACAATATCGGCATATCGGATATTGGTAAAAAAGCCAATATCAGACAACCCTAGTTACAGCTGATCAAGATAAACGTTAAAATACAGTCAGTAATTTTAAATTTTGTAAAAAAAAAAAAAATGTCTTGTCTGTTATTTATATAAAATTTACTGCACTTTATTACTAAACAACTTTAAGTGTAAAATCTCCCCAAAATGGAATAAATAAAGGACAAGGTAGTTCTCGGGTTACAACGTACTTACGTTATTTCGACTTTACGACGCCGAAATTTCGCCATTACTGTACATAGGTACTGTATACCATACGTACAGTAAGTACATTATCTTATTTTTTACTCTATTTTATTAATATGAAGTATAATACATGTATTTGGATAGTTATTTAGAGGTTTTGGTGGTATTTAGGGGTACTAAAGGGTTAATTCTGACTTAACGTGTAAATTCGGGTTACGTCGACAGCGTAGAAACGGAAGTCATTCGTAATCCGAGGACTACCTGTATTCTATTCTATTCTAAACACTTCAAAAATTTTAATCTTACCAAGATAATTTTCATTTGTTCCATTGGCAAATTTCTTTGCTTAATTCAATTTTTATTTTTTTTGCTTAATTCACGTTAACACATCCGCTAATGGAACAAATGAAAATTATCATGGTAGGATTTCATGAAATAAAAAAATCTTTATATCTCACTGAAAAATTACAATTTAAGTGATTGTCTTAGTTTAAGTGTGATGAGATATTTTGACTAGAAATGAGAAAAATAACCTTGGTAAATTTCGATTTTTGCATCGAAGTGTAAGTGTAGACAGAAGTCAGGGCCAGAACATTAGATTTGTTATGTTGCTGTCCTCCAGCAGGTGCCAGACAATCCAAAAACATGCTGATAAGTCCACAGATGTGGCGTTTGTCGCCTGTTGTAACTGTTTAACGGGAACAAGGTTTAACATAACAGAGTTAGAACAGTTGTTCAGGATTCAGTACCTGATGGGATTTATTTATCACACATGGATTAACCCTTGATCTGATGTTATAGTAAAGATAGATTACTGTGGTAATAGTCATGAAGTAAAGACAACAGCAGTGACATTCAGAACTGGACTCGTCAGACGCTGTATTGCTCATAAGTTTGTTCTATTTCTAAATTAACATCTAAATTAAATCACATCTCAGAGGTATATTTTGTGCTTCTTGTTCCGCTAACTTGGTCTGTCATATTTAGTAACTAGTTTCTTGTCAAATCAAGTTTTCATGAACTTTTTATTCAGTGAAAATCCCAAAATGTGTTGATTTTTTTTTTTTTTTTTTTTTTATTGGTTTTATCATTTTCAGTCATTTACAAAAAGAAAAAAAAAGGCATCCCCTCCTAGCACCCCCACAATTCCTATACACATGTATACATAAACGTACAGCATGTACATATATACACATGCTGCCCCCCCTGTACCTGCATAATATGGGCTATAAACAATTGTTACTATTGACTATAATTTTAATTTGAAACCTTATTCACCCTGGCAATCTTTTCTTCTTTTCCCTTCAGGGGTCGCCACAGCCAATCATTTGCCTCCATCTAACCCTGTCCTCTACATCCTCTTCTCTCACACCAACTCCCTTCATGTCCTCTTTGACTACACCATGGCAATCATATTTTTTAATTAATTTGTATTGTGTATCTCCACAAGTACAATACAAAAAAAAAGAAAAACAATCCATAATTTATGATACAAGATTTTATGGCACACAAAGTATAACCCCCCCCACACACACACACACACACACACACAGAACTGATGGCGACACCAACCTGGATCTCTAAATGCAAAAACCACTCTTTCTTTAGCCGTAATGTAAACACCATCCCACACACTAAGGGTCTTTTGACCGTCTGCATGCATCCGGACCCACTGAGCTCTCTATCATTTAACTATAGAGAAAAAAAATGCATCTATTGTTGCCGTGATAATGAGGCAGCTGCCATCTCAATGCCAGCATTTTCTTGGCTGCAGTGTTTGCGATAACCTTAGATTAACTCTTTCTTTATTACTTGAGAAATTACCCGCAAAATAACACCTTCCTGTATCGAAAAAAAAATGGGATTCTCCTGCAAACGTATGATAATCTTATAGAATGTGATGCATTGCTGTAGATCCCACTATAGTAATTTATAAAAGTGAGTAAAATGAGTTCAACCTTTTACGTCTATATCTAATAAACACATTAATACATCAGTAAAAGTCAGTCTAAAAGCATCTTGTGTAATAGTAAAACACTGGCTTTCTAACCTAACTCCATTTTGCTGATAACAATCACATAGATCTAAGATTAAAATGCAAAAATTTAGCAGTAGCGGCGCCTTTTCAGTGTGATATCGATATCCTTAACTACAGTACGGCTTAAGTGAAGCTAATACACCTGCTTGTCTTCCTACATGTCACAGAATTGAATCCACAGTGAAAGGACCATGTGACCCCTAATAATTTCTTCATGCAGTGCGTCATGTACACGCCCACTTATAATGGAAATAGCAGAACAATAGTAGATCATACCTCACCTACTGCCATCCAGACCTTTGTGTGCATGTGCTTTTGATGTGACAGTCCTTATTAAAGTCAGAGTATTTAATTTCAAAGGTTTAGGGGTTGGCCTTCAGCATTTTTGTATTTAACGCTCTGTGGACAGACATCCAGGTGAGCAAACACCTCATGGTAGTCGACGCAGATGGAGCAAAAGCTCGGACGGCTTTGTTCCACAAAAATAGGTTTGGATTACACAACATAACTCTAAAATGTTGTTAACCCCTAGCAGTACGTGTGAACCTTTCAACTCTTGAGTTTAAAGACACCTGAGGTCGTGTGTAGTTTCAGAGTACTTAGAAAGGCTTTATAAGAGCATGATATGAAACTTACCCGGGGTGCAGGGGGTTTCCGTAGCTGTCATGCTTGGGCCTTGCTTTGCCAAACTCCATGCTGGTGATAAACGCAGGACCTGTGAGGGAGTCCAACATAGTGTTTGTGAAAGTTAGTCCAAGTTTATTCAGCTTAACAATGTTGTCTTCACTTCACCAACACAGTCAAACTGAAATAACACTCTGAATTTATTTAGTTTCATTCTATATCAGACACGTAATCTGTCAAAACATACCTGAAACTAAACACGACTCATTAACCTATAAAGACCCAAATGAATCTCCATAAGTGATTTATTACCATTTATTCTAATATTATCCTCTGTATTTTGCTTTTTTCCTCAATATATATATATAGACAGACAGACTTTATTAAGCCTGAGGGAAATTCAAGATATATAAATAATATAAAAAACATATTTTCCTATATTTAATTCACTTATCATGTTGCTTGTTCATAAAAGGTCAATTAAATGTTGAGGGAAACTAATGAAAAAGTGACTTTTTCAGCAAAGATTTCAATAACTGAATGTAAAAACAAGCGTGTCCATCCACTGTCATTGATCCAACTCCATGGGTTTTACTGGTGAATCAATGCTGTAGAAGATGACAGTGTTTCCATGGTAACTACGTAGCCTCTGAACATCCAAATGGGTCATATTTGATGACTGACAACTGTATTTTTCACCAATTATTTACATGTATTGATAGGTTTAGCGGATCAAACGTTTTAGATTTGTTTACCAGTACCTGTTTGGGTCTTTATGGGTAAAAATAAATAAATAAAACATGAACACAACAAAACCAGGAAAGGTGCATGTGTCTGTTTGCACCTGCATTAAGTCCACAGTGCTTTCCTTGGTGGTCTCTGTATTCTCTGCAGCCGGCACGCTGCTCCAGGCTGGGACAGGGCTCTCCACTGTTACTGGGCTGCTGCTCTGTATGACGAACACGGACTCGCACTGAGGGCTGGCAGGGCTTGGCACAGCCGCTCCAAAAGCTCCACTCACTCACAGCGCAGTCCTGAGCTAGATGTTGGCAGATGTTGGGGTAAGGATCATTACTAAAACATATTCTCCGTGGTGGCAAACAGATTATTTAATTGAAAAAAAAAACCTCACAGTTGGAACAACAGTGACAGTTTCCCGCTAACAGCGTTGTTAACAGGCTGCATTAATTATAATTTTACTGCGAAACTGTATTCTTGCTGATTCTCCAGGAAATAACTTAAGATCAATGAAGCATCGATTGTGACTTGTAGAATTAGTGTTTTCTGTTTCACTGCAAGTGGTCTGAGAGCATGCCAAACGAACAACCCATTCAATCAGCAAGTCCTGTGATTTCCTCTTCTGCTGCTCCTTGTGCTTGATAATAAAGCTTTGATGTATTAAGCATGCAGATTTAGTGACTACCGGCCTATCTCACATATTATACGCTCGGCCTGTTTGACTGGAACTGTAATTGCTACAACTGATTGAGAGAATCACATTCCTCAAATATTTCTACTAATTCTATTATGTGGGCCAGTCCTTCAAAATGAGGTTAGGCACCGTGTCCCTAAGGTATTTGGTGAACTGATTATTATTGTACTGTGATGCCAAGACAAAAAAAAAAAACTAGAGAAGAAGAAAAATAAATATTGGCATTGTTTCACTGCACCAGATAGAGGAGGTAGAAAAGAATGCTCGCCAAGCACCACAGTTTGACAGGACTCTCCTCACACAGCACATATCTGTGAAGATGAATGTGCGCAAAAAAATTCCACATGCATGAGAAATTTCGGAAAACATCCACTCTTGTCAGGTCAGTGTCATCAGGGGTACAACTTTAGCAAACAGGTACTAAGAAGTACTTTTTTTTAACCTCGGTTTTCTTCCTCTGCCCTATAACAAGGCAACAACTAGGTTATCTCATGCAATGGGTGCTATCTTAAAAAGTTGAGGTGTGTAAACAGTACCTCCTCTCCACTGTTCATCCCTCACCTGGACACTCTGTGAAGTAGTCAAAGCAGCAGTCGTTGGTCCTGACGCAGCCCTTGTCGCAGTAGCATGTGCCATACACTCTGTCCATCCTCCAGTCTGTGGACGCACAACTCAAGTCTCTGCCCCGGCAGCATTTACCCGCACACCCTCCTGATGCCAAGTGGTTCCTTCCCAAAGACGACAGCACCAGCAACAAGCAGGCAAACTCCACAGAAGATCCCATCATGTCATGTCAGGATCGGGCCAAAAAGCCGGCCACTGAAGCAGAACACTCGCCTTGTGTTTGCCCCAATTCGGGACTTTTCGTCTCTGTGTGCTTTTCTTAACGTGTTTATTAGAACTCTGATCCTACTCTACCTCTGTCATGACCGAGAGAGGGAGAGGTTGGAATCCCAGCCCAGCCCAACCCAGCCAAGACTGTGCTCTGCCACAGGAGCCCTTGTGACCTGGAATTCCTGTGTCCGTCTCCTGTGTCCAGCCCCTTCTGTTTCCCTTCCAGGAACAGGTTTGCAGAGCGACCTACAGTGCAGAACACCCCATTCCAGCTCTGGTCAGACTCCCATGTCTCTCATGTTCTGTCTGAGCCGGAGTTTGCGTCTCTCTGCCTGTTTCCAGCTGAGCACCTCCCTCCAGTCGATCCCTCACGGGAGGAGACAATGAGCAGAAGGGAGGGGTCCACTGGTGTAGGGGTGTGTGTTTTCTTACTTGCTCTTGTTCTAGCTCCCTCGCCTCTTTCTCACCTGTCTTCATCTGTGTATTCCATTTTTTTTTTTTTTTTTTTTGTAGATTATTGTGACCCTGATGCCAGTCTTGCCCAGTAACTCTCTGCCATCCCAGACCTCCGAGTCCCCGAAAGAAAAGCAGGAATGTGAGCAGTTGGCAGGTCTCCAGACAATTGTGCCAGGGGGCCCGCTGAGAATTGTAAAGCCACCATTTGGCTCTCACCTCTCTGGCTTTTCCCAATTTTCCATATGTTTTCTGCACTCGGTCAAATTTGACAGGATTTCCTCTGCTCCCCTCTTACATGTATTTGGCCGTGCATTCAAATATTCACTCATTTATCTCCTTTTATTCCACTTTAATATATAATGATGGCTGAAAGTGGGATGGTTTACATTCCACAGGTGAATATTTTCAGTGTCTCCTGTCACAAGGGTGTCAAGTAGTAGGACTTTACACAGCAGCTCTAGTGTTCTTTACAATATTTGCAGACCAGGGTGAGGACTTAATTTATTACTCTTAGCCCAGACACAGGGAAATGAAAGATGATAGATTCATTTAACATAGGAGGTACTTCTGCAAATCGTCTGTGACATGTCATACCAAGACTAATCATGTAATGTCATTAGGATAGGGCTTATCACTGTTAGTTGATTGATGAACAGCACTGTTAGACTATGTCCTACAAGAGAATATAAAGCCTAGAGCTAAATGGTTGTCAAATAAGTGCTAAAAGCTGACATGTATTGAGTTTAGGCAAAACTACATATTATTTCACGGGACACGTAAAAAAAAAAAAAAAAAAATCACTATTCCATTGACTTTAAAGGTCTATAAGGAAGTCCAAAGACAGTCATCCCAGTTCTTCATCCATGTCAAGTGAAACAAAGGAGGCCTCTGCAGGCAGCAGTGGCATGTAGGGTGCTCACTGCCACAGAAGGAGCTGATATTTGCGATAATCTGGATACTTTGCCTCCGCTGCCTTGCAAAACAGCTTGCAAAGAGCAGAGGGGAGTCTGTTTGGGTCCTTTGATTCTTCCCCTCACTATGGAGTAGGTAGGTCAAGCGGCAATAATAGTCTTCATCTTCACCATAATCAGCAGCAGCAGCAGCATCACTGGGCAGCTTGAGGAGCATGTGTCTGAATTAGTGCATATATAAGCATGATGGATTGAACCCATACTGACCTCAAAAGAGAAGCTACTGCACTTGGATTTGAATCTATCTGTGGTTTATTTTCTTGTGAATGATCAGGTTTTGTGAGGTCTTACCTCGTATTGAAATACCAGTCACATGAGTGTTATTTTAAGAATATACACTTGTGCCCATAAATTTGGAATATAATGTTTTGGCATCTTCTGAAATCATTCTGAAAATGTGATTTTTTTTTTTAATAATTAAAGTGTGACTGGATCTCAGTATGTGATCATTGCACCAGGTCAAAGGTCATTACTGATATGTATAAATAGGAATTAAAAGAGGATTGTGTCTGGAAACAAAAAGATTCCAACTTTATTTTAAATAGCTTCTGGCTAAAGAGGATATTGTAATTGTTTAGTTGTCTGTCCATCTGTCTGTCCATTCAAGGACATAATCACATTATCTAAAGAATGCACTGAGATATCTGCAACAAATTTATACTGTGGATGCATCTTGGCATGGAGCAGAAAACTATTGAAAGTACATGACCTTGACCAACTTTTTCTTAGTCCAATGGCCTTGTGCAGTTATAATATCTGAATACTTTCAAATATAAATATATATCTAATAAGTTCTACACAAAGACAATCTAATCTAAATTGTAGGGCAGTTAGTTACTTTCAACAGAAACGTACTCTACTATATTTGGCCGAGGGGGGTTTAAAAGTGCACAGTACATTATGTTTTTAATGTACGTCATTCACGCTGTAAAGTGTAAACATGGAACGTTTTCATGCGATCACATGGCACTTCTTTGTGAACAGCTGAAATGTGATCCATGCGCTGATTTGATCTGTCTATTGATGCGAGACTTAACAGCTGCATCAGTTTGCTGTGTTTTCAGCAAGTTGAAAGTACACATCAAAGCATGTGTGTTGTACGTCTGAGAGGCTCCCCACCCTGAACCTCTTGCCTGTACTGTGCACTTGTCAGAGACAATCAGCCGTTCCATCTCAACATACACTTCTGTAAATCTGTAATACTCAGTGTACTTGAAGGAAGGGAGATTAAGTCTGTGTTAACAGGCAGAGATGGTTAACTTCAGCACTTACAATATACGGCAACGATCTGTGACTTCACATGTTAAATTCATCACAGTCACATTAACATAACAAAACAAAACACTGTTGACTAATACAAGACAGATATAGTGAAAGATACAGAACATTTACTAATCACTGTGCGCATGCCACCACCCCTTGCACTGGGTGTCATGGAGACGGCAGTGTGAATCCCTAGCTCTATCTCGCCTATATGGGGAATGTAAACTGTGGCTGTACCCATGGTAACCACTGACCTGGGTTTCGTTTCAGATGTTTTGTTGACCAAGGCTCAAATTCACCTTTTCATCTTCCCACTTGTTGTAAAGTGCCGTCATGATGTCACCTGTGATCAAGATACCACCACCCTGTCAGCATTACAAGCACATCTCCATAAATAAATTAGTAACACACAGGCAACAGCGCACACGCATAATTCTGTTTTATACATAGAAAAACATATCATTAAAGGGTTCATTAGGCTAATAAAACCAGGTTTGTGTATTCTTGATGAGGAAGTTACTCACTGAATGGAAGCTTTTGTCTACTATCGCCTTAATTTACTCTTCAGCTGACTCCTATTTCCTCTCTCAGTGTGTACGTCTGTATGTTTTGTGTGTGTGTGTCTTTTTAAGAAAGAGGTTGTGCAAATATTAACTGCTGTAAGTGTGTTTATTGTATCTGCTCCAGTCCACGTCCCAGTTTCAGTGCCCTGTGTTGACACTGCCTGTAGGTGTGTACTTTTGTGTACAGGCATTTAAGCATGTTTTTATCTCTTTTTTTTTATGAACGATGTACCCAGCTATGATGAGGTGCATGACTCATTATTTAAAGAGTTAAGATGGTGGATGTTTGACTTAGCTTGTGTCATCAGAACATACATTTCAGACAGAGGCTGAGCTTCGATGCCAAAAAATACAGAGATTTGCCCAAGAATGTAGAGAATTAGGGAGTAGTATACGGTATGTAGTCATGGAAAAAATTATTAGACCATCAAAAAGAATGGTCATGCAATCAAGTACTAACTCCTGTGTGTGTCATGTGACTAAAACAGACAGAAAAGAAAACATGGAAAGCCTAAAAGTAGTGTTTTTGTCAGTACAATGGCATAATTATTATCCAGAAAACATGGAAGATGCTAAATATCTAGGATTTATTTTTGTTGTTATCATCATATTTGTCCATATAAATGTAGCTCTAGTTGCACGAGGCATTAAAATGGAAAAGAAATTGAAGTAAACAAGGGTGGTAATAATTATTTTTATTTTAATAATAATTTTTTTCCGTGACTTAGTGTATTTGTACAAAGTATCAGTATCAGATCGGTATCGCTGATACCAGCCTGAATTTTACTCTATTGAATCAGAAAGGATATCTGTGTTATGGATTGATGAACTCTTTATATAATACACTTCAACAACCCAAACCAACACTTTTAACGTGACTTATCTGTGAATGACTTCAAAGCAATGACCAATATTATCTGAAGGTCTGTTGTGTCTGCAGTGTAAAGTCCGCCAGATACAGTAGTGATAAACAGAGGATATCTGGACAGAATTTTCTTTCAAAAATAGCTGTTTAGGAACATATTCATGTTACTATGGACAGGGCAGGAATGCCTAAAAGCACTGTTTTTGTCAGTACAATGCCATAGCTCAGGGGTGTCAAACATGCGGCCTGGGGTCCAAATCTGGCCCGCCAAAGGGTCCAGTTCGGCCCTTATGATGACTTTGTGAAATGCTAAAATTAAACTAAGATATTAATAATCATTTTAGTTCAGTTCCATAGACAGAACAATTCAACTTCAAGTGGGTCAAATCTGTAAAATACTACCATAATATCTAATAAATACTCACAACTCTGTAAATATTTACATGTATTTA
>JAPSES010000115.1:9564411-9581733 GCA_029822895.1 Maxillicosta whitleyi
AGATCCACTGTGATCTGTAAGTTATAAAGTACATGTGAAAATGATAAACTAAAGCAGAATATTGTTAAAATTACACTTATTTTTTCAGTTTGTCCATATTATTCATGTTGTTTTAAAGCATAATTTGTAGATGTAAACATTTTCATATTGTAATTTTACTTTTTTCACTCTAAAACATAGACAAAAGTTTGTAATTGACGTTATTTATATATTATATTATTATTTTACTGGTGAATGTGGCCCCTGAACTAAAATGAGTTTGACACCCCTGCCATAGCTACTGATGTAAGAACTGAAGTGAAGTTGGTTTTTATCAAGAAACCATGGAAAATGCATAGATATCAGCTCTGAAATTGAACTCTGATGGATTATTTTTGTTGTTATGATTATATTTGTCCAAACAAATGTACCTTTAGTTGGGCCAGGCATTAAAACAAACAAGAAATTGAAGAAAACATAGGTGACTGTCTATATAATATTTATGTCACTACCTGCCGTGTATCTAAATAATACACCACGGCCCTAAGTGAGTGTATCTGTCTTCACAGTTTCTTTTTACACTGCACATACAATATACAGATATATTATGATGAGCCATCTAGTACAGCCCAGTAATGATGCACCATTCATTAGAAGTCATTACAGTTTAATATTTAATAGATGATACAGGAACCAACGCAGCAAAATGGACTGATAACCCTGTGACTCTGCAGGATGATGGTCTTGAAGGAGCGCCAATGTAATGACAACATAGACAGCGATATTGATGATGGTTTTTTCCCCCTGCTCGAACTTGACATCATCGCTGATAATTGTCCCCTCATCAGTCACCTATGTTGGCATATAGTTCCATATGTATGTAAATCAATGCGGACATTAGAAGTAACGACAGGCAGCTGAGGCAAGATGTGTGGGCGGGAAGTGGGGCTAACCTCTGTCTCTGAGAGGGATGAAACTTCAGGTAATGATAATGACTTAGAGAGAGGGTGCATCTATCACTGTGGATTTAATAAATCACACTGTGAAATGTCAGAGAGCAATGGAAAGGTTAGGCCCGTAAAGGTGTGTGTGAACCGGGTGTGCTTTTTCTGCAAGGGCAAAATATGTTTATCCCAAGATGCTAAATCTTTAGGGCTAACGCTAAAATATGTTGTTTTTTGGGTTTTTTTTACTTTTTATTTAGACATTTTCCACAAAACACAACATTCTTTAACATAGAATGAAAAGACAAATAAACTGAATACAATAGAAATTACATGAAAAGAAATAATGTTGAAAATAAATATTCAAAGTGGCTATTGACACAGTACTGTGGCACAAAATATTAGTTTGTCTATTACCACAGAGCCAATCAGAGCCCTCTTTATATCATGTCTAGACTGGTAACTTAGTATGTCCCGAAAAGTACCACGGCAATCAGATAGTAAATAGGTCAGACAATGTCACAATGTAAATTTAGCTCATTTGGTAATGTATTGGACTGTAATATGGAAGTGTCAGGTTAAATTTCTGGTTGAAGTAGCATTTATGTTTTGTTTAGGTTTTTTTGTGGATTTTCAGACAGTGGGGTGGGGGTGAGAAGGTAAGGTAAATCCAACTTTCATATAAATCTGACGCTAGGACAACATTTAAAGTGCAGAATTCGGACCACAACACTCGAAATACAACTGACACAGAACTGAGAAGTCACACAGCGCATCTAACATGTAGCTCCGCCCACCTTCTCCTTACTGACTGCACAGAAAAAAGAATATCATAAAACATATAGAGTATTTACAACAATAATTCCTATTCTATACTATATATTATCACTAATTTGTCATTTCTTCCATCAGTTGCCACAGTACTGTAGTAGTAAAATGCACAAAAGAATGTAGTGAGGTGTTTGCCATATATGACCACAGTTCTGTAACAACAAGAGGATAATGAGTTCATGTAACAGTATCCATGATTGCCTCTAGAACAAATGCTAACATTTGATTGGCTCTGTGGTAATAGACAAACCGATATTTCATGCCACAGTACTGTGGCAGTAGCTATTGCCGTAATTATTTGTAGAGAGACATAACAATCTCATAATAACTCCCATTCCTTCATCAGTCACCCAAATACTAAGTAATACAGTTCCATCTTTGTTCAAAAGTGTCCGTTTTAGTTGTAGTCTTGCAGTCATTCTCTCCATAGTGTAGACTCTTTTCGGTTTCTGTACCCTCTGAGCTATAGTTGGTAGTTTTTGCCACGTCCAAACACTGAAGCAGAGCAATTGCAGAGACAGGCAGGAAACAATGGATGTGAAAAAGAACAGTTTATTGAGGTTATAACAGCAAGATTGCTTGATGTAATATCCTCGGGGGGAGAATCCAATCTCGGGGTCGAAACACAGTCCAGGGTCCGGGTACCGGGGAAGGCAATCCACAAAAGGGAACCGACAGAGGAAAAATTGGCTATGGTCAAAAAGTGGACAAAGTCAAAAATCGAGGAAGCAACAGAGTAGCAAAAGTACAGAGAGGGATTGAGCAGAGTACCGTTCGCAGTGTGAGTCCAAAACTAGAAAAGCAGTCCACAAGGCAGAGGTAACGATAAGGGGCAGGCAGAGACGATGGTCCAAATCCAGAAACAGGTTGATTCAAGCAGAGGTACAGACTGGGGGCGGGCAGACACGAATCTCAGGAAGTCCAGGTCGAAAACAGGTCATACACGGTAGATCAGACAAATAACACGCTGGTAGGTCACAAGACAGGCTGAGACGAACAGGCCACTATACACTGGGAAGCGGGGAGGCAACAAGACACAGGTGCAAAACATTAGGGAGGAGACCAGTAATCAAACAGGTGGGAAAGGCAGGGTACAGGAAGTAAAGACATCAGACATCACACAACAGGAAATATACAAAATAAAACAGGAAATGACAATAACAACTGGAAACAGACATGACAGTTGTGGATCCTTCCAGTTGACAGTTATAATTTTCTTTGCTGTCAATAAAAGTAACCCTAACACGTGTCTCTGATCTGAACTACATGTCTCCTTAGGTAATATAGGTTCCGTAAGTATGGTTTATGTGGTTAATGGTCATTTAAGTTCTGATTTTGATTGGTTATTTTATAGTTTGGTTTTTTAATGTCAATATATTGTGAAGTTGCTGAAGATAAAGATGGGAGCCTCTGGCTTTTGGAGGGTCCTGTGAGCTGGGGGGTGTATGGCATTTTGGAGCCCAGAGGAGCTCACAGGTTTTCTGAGTGTGTGTTTGTTTATTTAGGCCATACTTGGACAAAAAAAAAAAAAAAAACATTGTATTTTTGTGTGTATTTTACCTTTATTTTTTCTGCAATAAACTGATAAGATGAACTTTTGTGGACACTTTTTGCAACGGAAGTCAGCCATAAGCTCCGGTTGAAGGTTTTATTGGAAAATGTACATTTTAGTCAGAAAAACCCTTCTTCTTCTTTGTGAAAAAACATCATTGGAACTGACATTTCTGGTGGAAACTACGGACTGCTTGTACTTGACTGCTGGTGGACAATGGAAAAGTGCTCATTAAAGAAGTCAAAAGGGCAGATTATTGATTGATAAGCGCAGACAAGGAAAAAAGAGAGCAGCCCAGTAAGCAGCGATAACCTTGTTAAGCCTGTGTGAGTTATGGATGAAAACTGTGATGTACTAGTATGTGGAAAGAAGGGGTCAAAAATAACAGAGAAAGCTGTGAAGCAAAAGGACCATTTGTTAACTCAGTTCAGGAAAGCTAAACTAGGTCATCTAACTGGCCAGGCTAATGAGATTGAATGGCTAATGGAGGATGATGCTAATATTAACACAGTTAAAAAGAAGCTACGTTTGGACTATCAAGACTTGCTAGCTGAATTTTGTAAGACAAATGATGCTTTGACACGTGCTGTGTGAAAAGGAGCTGGTAAAAAAAAAAATCAGGGTTCATGGTTCAAACCTGAATTAATTCACATTTGTGAGTTTATGCAGCAAGTGGAAATGTGGATAAAGTCAGTAGTAGATTGTGCTAATCAAGCTAATGAATGTCATGCAGACATACAACCAGGAGAGTGTATAACTGGTTTGAGCTGCTTTAAACTCCAGGAGGAGAAAGTGTAGTTCAGATGTTGGGAGCAAATTGTCAATTGCTTCCTCCTCTGAGTTCAAGCTGAAGTGGAGAAAGCTGCATTGCTTGCAAAGGCTGCAGCTCTTAAACAAAAGTGAGATCTGGAATGTCAAGAAGCTGAGTTGAAAGGAAAAAGAGAAGCTTTGGACCTGAAAACTGCTATTGCAGACTCTGATGTGAAACTCAGTTTTAGAAAATTATGAGCGTGAATGCCTTTCACATATAAATGCATGACATGGATTGACTAGTGAGTCTGGATAAGCTATTACCTGTATGTCAAAACCCATTTCATGACATGGAGAATGGACATGGTGAATTTTGTATTTTGCTATCGCAGCCTCTGTCCACCACATTGCCATAAACCAGTGGTGGCCTTGTGACAGGCAATTGTACTGTGGTGACTCTGCAATGTTATGGCAAGACAAAATGACATACGAGAGCTAATGACAAAAGCAACAGAGAATGGTGACAATATCCTCGTTGGACATTCTTACATTCAGTGGTGATCTTTACAACTCATTTGTCAGAGCCCTTGAGCATGGTGTAGAATCCCACACTTAAAGTTCTAAACACCACCCCTACTATTTAGAGCAGTTGAAGCAATGGTCCACCAGGTTAACGTACCCGATGATGATTCTGATTTGCTGAGGTACCTTTGTTGGCCAGTTGGAGATTACAGCCAGAGTCTTGCTGAATACAAAAGGACTGTACACCTGTTTGGAGCCACATCCTCATCCAGGTGTTCCAGTTATGCATTTAGGAAATGTGCTGAAGATCAGAGTCAACAGTTCAAGGCTGAATTTGTAGAGACAGTCCTTCAGAATTTTTATGTGGATGATTTCCTCAAATATGTTGTTTCAGATGAGGAAGCCATAACAATGTGCCAAGACCTCATGAATGAATATAGCTATAGAGGCTGTCATCTCAACAAATGGGTGAGCAACTGCCGGAAAGTGCTGGACTCCATCCCAAAGTCTGAGTTAGCAAAGGAGATGAAAACCTTGGATCTTGAGCAGGACAAACTTCCAATGGAGAGAGCCCTTGGTCTCAGTTGGTGTGTAGAGTCAGACGTGTTTAAGATCAAAATCACCATCAAAGGCCACCCATTCACAAGAAGAGGACTCTGTCATGAGTTCAGTATATGATCCAATGAGTATACTGGCACCCATGGTTTTGCCTACCAAGACTCTCTTGCGAGATTTGTGCAGGTTGAAGATTGGATGGGATGTTGACTTACCTGACCCAATCAAAAAAATGTAGTGGGACTGGTTCGCAGGTCTCCCTTCTTTAAAGTGTTTCAGTTTTCCCAGATGCTGTAAGCCAGAGGGATTTGGAGACGTCACATCAGTACAACGGGTCCAGATTTCCTGTGCAGTCCAGTTGAGTGCTGGCCACAAACTCAGTTGAGTAATGCAGAAATTGCTGTGGATGATACTGAAATCAAAGGAGATACAGTCAACTCTATCACTGTGGAAAAAAGTACAAGTCTATTCAAGAAACTTCCTGGATGAAGTTGAAGCGAGCTGTGGCATGGTTCATGAAGCATAAAGCTTTGTTTCAGAGTATTTTTCAAAAACAGAAAGGGTTGTGTGCTGCTATTGTGGAAGCCAGGTCTGACGGTAGTCAACAGCTGATCCAAAATCAGATGAACAGCTTTAAAGAAAGCTCCAAGAGCACACACATTTCAATGGAAGATCTGGATAAGGCAGAGCTGCATGTTATCAGATTCTGTCGGTAAGAGAAATTCTCTACAGAGATTGCAGCTCTGAAACAAAAGACAAACTGTCAAGCGCAGCAGTCCTTGTTCAAACTGAACCCCATCCTTCAAGATGGCATGCTGCGAGTTGGTGGAAGGCTGAGTTGGGTAGCTATGCCTGAGAACAACAACCAACCTATCATATTGTCCAAAGACTGTTACATTGTAGATTCTCCAAGAGGTACGTAAAGAAACTGGACATGAAGGATACAAACACTTGCTCTCTCAGTTGCATAAGAAGTTGTGACGAGTGCCAACACGTCTATCGAAACGATCTGTGCAAGGTGTGTAGCATGTCGCCGCCTGCATCGTAAAGCTGGGAAACAGCTTATGGCAGATCTCTCACAAGAAACGAGTGTTACCAGATGATCCCCCCCCCCCTTACAAGAGTAGGCATGGACTATTTTGGACCATTTGACATCAGGTGTGGAAGAAGCCTCATTAAGCGATATGGTGTCATATTCACATGTTTAGCCGGTTCATGGCACAGCGAGGACAAGTGAAGGAAATTTGCTCCGATAATGGGACGAATTGAACCAAGAATTGAAGACAGCCATTAATGACTGGAACTCCTCAAAGTTCCAGCATCTGTTCCATCAACACAACATCAAGTGGACATCCAATCCTCCCACAGCCTCCCATCATGGTGGAACATGGGGGTGACTGATAAGATCAATAAGGAAGCTCTTCAACTCCACGGTGAGAGAACAAACCCTGGATGAAAAGAGTCTTCACACTGTCATGTATAAGGTAAAGTCAATCATAAACAGTCAAACTATCACAAAGGCATCTAGTGACCCAAATGACCTGGAGGAGCTGATACCTAATCATCTTCTGCTTTTGAAAATGAAACAAACCCTATCCCCAGGGGTGTTCAACAAGGATGACTTCTACATTTGGGGTAGATGGAGATAAGTTCAATATATGTCAACTTATTCTGGAAGCGATGGGTCAAAGAGTTCCTACGACAACTCCAGGAGCACCAGCGATGGGCCACAGCTTCCAGAAACTGCGTAAAAGGAGATGTGGTTCTTCTTGTGAATGATTGTGCTCCACAGAAATCATGGAAAGATCACTGAGACAGATCCAGACAAGAAGGGTCATGTTTGCAGAGTTCAGTTTCTATTTTCCTCTAGGACTGATGAAGATGAAGGTGGTGTTCAGATGAACATTGTATCTTTTTTGAAGTTAATTCATGTGGCACTTAACATTCTCTAAGCCTGTTAAAGATATTCATTTTCTGTATGAAATTTAATCATTTGATTGTGAGGGATATTCATCAAAACATTATAAAAATGTGGTAATTGTTCTAAATCGAACAATTAGGGGCTGGTAATGTCAATGCCGTATGTATAGCTTGTGCGGTTGATGGTAATTTCATTTCTATTGTTGATTGGTGATTTTATAGTTTGGTTGTTTCATGTCAATGTATTGAGACGTTGCTGAGGATAAAGATGGGAGCCTCTAGCTTTGAGAGGGTCCAGTGAGCTGGGGGGTGTTGTGTGCCTCAAGGGGTGTATGGCATTTTGGAGTCGAGAAGAGCTCACAGTTTTTCGGACCATGTTCGGACTATGTGGATAACTTTGTTTATTTAGGCTGTGCTTGGACAAAATATGTAAGCAATGTATTTTGCCTTTATTTTTCACATTTTATGCAATAAATTAAGAAGACGAACTTTTGTAGACTACCTTTTTGGCAGCCATAACCTCCAGTGGAAGGTTTTATTGGTATAGTTCCCAGTAGGAATATCAATGGGTTTAATGGGGAGTTCACTTGTAAGATTTTCTCCGTTTCTTCCTTGACTTTCCTCCAGAATCCTTGGCTTACTAGGCAGTCACACTAAAAAAATTTACTTGCATTTTTTTTTTACCCATTCCTCTTTATTTTCTGTTTATTCTCTGGGGTTTTTGAGAGTCACACATTGTTGGCAAAAGTCAAGTCTCAGCCATACCTTGCAGTAACAAATAGCTTTGAGGTTATGGAGTGAAACGTCACCTGGCAGCTGTAAAAACTTGTAAGCAAACATTCCCTGATGATAAAAAGTTATCTCGCTGTCGTATTATCTGTATGTTCTTGACAGACGGTACAAGCAGATAGGTCAGCGAATGTTTGTGGAATAGTAAGCTCCATAGCTTTAGATTTGACATATTTTTGGGGCTTTGCTGTGTTTATAAGATGGGAAAGACAAAGATTTGACCTCTTAGTGCCCTTCTTGAATACACACACATAGATTAGTAATAGACCTGGGGTTCCTGTTGACACATTGTTTGCTCCATCACAGTGTTTTTGATCACTCTGAAACTATCTTCGGGATCTTTTAACAAGCTTTTCTTGCTCTTTTTTTTTTTTTTTTGCCTATAACCTGGTTACACAACAAAGGGAGCAAAATATATCAGTATGAGCTGTAGCCTCTAGGAAGGAAACTCTATTTATTGGTTGGCTGGAGGTGTTTTATGGTAATTTATTTCTTAGGAAATGGAGGATAAAATCTGTGAGGAGGCTGTGACCCACTTGATAAATTCTACATCTATCAGTATTAAATAGTACATTAAATGATGCTGTAATAAAATTCTGACCCGTACCCCCACAGATTCAATATGGCTCTTTTTCTCTCATACTGACTCAAACATTTTAAGGCATTTTTTATTTGAGGCTATAATTTGGCAGAGTAGCTACATTCTCTTATCCCTGCTGATAGAGTAAACTGGTACATCGTGAAATCAGGTGAAACAGTAATACAGTGTGGCTTTTATTGTCATATTGGTCTCAGTCGGAAGCTGCACCCCAACGTCCTGCTCAGTCATCAGTCCAAACTACTTAAGGACCCAGTGTGACTTTTGTGTCAGTTCCTAAGTTAATTTTTCTCTTTATTTAATCTTTCCTAAGAGATTTATCACCATACAATAACAGGAAAAAAAGTATTAGACCGTCAAAGGTCAGCAGAAACAATGGTTATGCAATCCAGTCCTAACTCCTGTGTGTATCATGTGACTAAAAAAAATAGAAAAGAAAACATGGAATGCCTAAAATCATTGTTTTTGTCAGCACAATGCCATAGACTTTGATTTAAGAACTGAAGTGATTTTGTTTTTTTATAAAGAAAACATAGAACATGTCTAGATATAAGCTCTGAAATTAAACTCTTATTAGCTATTTTTGTTGGTATCATTATTTTTGTCCAAATAAATGTACCGTTAATTGTACCGGGCATTAAAATGAAGAAGAAATGGAAGAAAATAAGGGTGGTCTAATCATTCTATTCTCTTAATTTTGCGTTTTTCCAGTGAAAATAATCTATGTTCCTATGTTTAATTCATTGTTCATGTAGATGTTCATAAAAGCTCAGAGTAAAGTCAAAGCTTATTACATCAAAACTGATGTAACAAATGTGTTTTTTAAGTGAAAATGAAGTATTTTTCTATATTTAATCTAATGATCATGTAGATGTTCATAAAAGCACAGGTTAAAATTGAGGGTTATTACATCAGAAATAGAGAAAACTGAAGAAATAGTGAGTTAAAAGTACAATATATCATTAACCGAACATAAACCAAGTGTGTCCATCCACTATCATTGATCTAACTCCATGGGTTTTACTAGTGAATCGATGTTCTAGAAGATGATGGTGTTTCTACGTTCACTACGAAGCCTGAATCTGATGACCGTGAAAAGGTGACAAACTGTATTTTCCACTAATTATTTACATGGATTGATAGGTTTAGTGGATCAACCGTGTAGATGCTTTTGGTCAACAGTGAATCTTTGGGTCTTAATGGGTTAAAAAAAAAAAAAACACACACACACACACACACACGTCCTGTACTCTTAGTCTGATGTTGTCCTGCGGTTAAAGAGTTCAGCTGAGCTACAGTGAAATGATAAACCACTTGTGGGCAGGTCTCAGTGCAGCTCTTATTAAAGACCTGATTGTCGACTGTTTGTTCCAGGTCATTTTGTTTCACTACACTTGAAAGGGACAGTAAAAACCCTGCAAGAAGAGGGAGACCCGGCCCCGTTTGAGAGTGAATACAGCCCCTTCACGTAGGATGAATAAGGGGATGGCTCTGTGTTTCTAGGTCACTGTGTGTCCCTGAAATGCACACCTCACTATCCAAAGGGAGGGAGGGACACAAACAGAGCACAGGGTTTGACAACATTACATTTGTGTTCAACAGGAAGCTTAAGAAAACAGCTAAGGTCCTTCGTCTTGTGTTCTGTCTGCTAACAGTTCAACTTTGGCTTGTTTTCTGTTGACTCTCCTTTTATTCACACTGTAGACTTTTGTGTCTCCACTTAGTCTCGTATGAATAATTAATAAAAACAACTCTGGAATGAGATAAAAGAAAAACTAGAAGTACTGATTTGTTACGCTTAGTGCAGGGGTGTCAAATTCATTTTAGTTCAGGGGTCACATTCAGCCAAATTTGATCTGAAGTGGGCCGGACCAGTAAAATCATAACATAATAATACATAAATAATGTCAACTCCAAATTTTTCTCTATCTTTGAAAGTGAAAAAAGTAAAATTATGATATGAAAATGTTTACATCTACAAACTATGCTTTAAAACAATGTGAATAATATGGTCAAACTGAAAAAATAAGTGTCATTTTAACAATATTCTGCTTCAGTTTATCATTTACACAGGTATATTATAACATACAGATCACAATGGATCTACAAATACACGAAACATTCAATAACAGATAATAATATTGTTAAAACTGCACTTTCCTCACATTATTCACGTTTTGCAAAATTATACTTTGTTTTGGTGTAAATACATGTAAATATTTACAGAGTTGTGAGTATTTATTAGATATTATGGTAGTATTTTACAGATTTGACCCAATTTAAATTGAATTGTTCTGTCTATGGAACTGAACTAAAATAATTGTTAAAATATTAGTTTAATTTTAGCATTTCACAAAGTCATCACAAGGGCTGACCAAGACTGGACCTTTTGGCGGGCTGGATTTGGCCCCCGGGCCACATGTTTGACACCCCTTTGGCTCATAAACAGCAGAGTACTATCCCTAAAATAGCAGGTGGCCCTATTTTTCTGTCCTCTCTGTATTTAATATTATTTAATGGTTCACCAAATGACACATACATTTTATGTGGGTGATAAAAAGAACATTGGATATGCGACCTCTCTATTTTTATTCTGTTTGGTGGTTTTAATACCTCGGGTCATGTCTGTGGCTGCAGCTGTGGCATCTTCACTCTAGTTATTGTCTGTAAAACACAGGAGGCTAGTTCTGCCTGGTTTTTTATCACCTACATAGACGTCTATTGGCTGTTAACTCGTTGCTATGAATAGTTTTTGTCCAAATTAAATGTATTTTGGAGCTTTTTGAGAGAGGGAATGTGGCTGACTCTCAAAAGAAAACAACTCAGAAGATTTAGAATAACAAGATCATTTGGTGCAAATCACATTAAAGATCGTAAATTATAAAAGGACACAGATGTCTCCGGTTGCTGCATCTTCAGATAATAATGACTATTGCTTATTGCTCTCAAACCACTTACAATGACTACTTTCTTTGTCAAATGCAATGAACAACACTATTCAGAGACATGAGCTGTCCCCCATACAGCAACAAAACAATGTATTATGTGGGAAAGTACCACATTCTGGCATCTGGGGGCACAGTTTTGTGTCTGTTTGGTAGATATGGAATGCAGATTATGTTTCATTGCAACCTTCCAGACATTTGAATTACAGCACGGGTTCAGACTATGCACACCAAGACGATGACGCTCTGTTTAACACTTAACGTTCTGACAAAAACCACACTCCACAATAATAAAAAAAGCACTCGGGCTATTAAAAATAAATTTATTTACTTTCAGGAAGACCTTTAACAAGGCACAATAATGGCTATGCTAAACAAATTAATATATATACCATATATGCCAGACTGGTATTTGGTACTGATATTTTAATTTATGCAGCAGAAGGTTTCAGTAAATTTTAATCGGGAGATAACTGCAATGTTTGGAACGCTGTTGTAATAAGAGCTACATAAGGGCTGCAATAACTAACAGCATCTGTAACATATTGGTGGATACATCAAGAAATATGGCAGTATTACATACAAGCCATTTCAAGTTATTAGGAAAACAAAATAACATTTTCATGCAGATGTTACCTGGGAATCTAGGAACTACAAATTACTCATCATCTGCATACACTGTTCTGGCAAATGTCATAATTTAACACAGGAGTCCAGTTTGTAATGCCAAACCACCACCGCAGGAGAGTACAGCTCAAGAAAATGTGAAGATTAGCCATGTTAAACAGCAAACTAATATCACTGTCGACAAACAAGCAGTTAAAACGAGCCACTGAAATGAACATGGTACCCATAGTGTTTTACTTTGCTCAGACAGCCTTGGCACAGAGCTAGAAGTTTTGACCCTGGAGTGCTGTGATGGGGAATGCGGTGATTGTCAGGAGGGAGGTTTTCTAGGTTTCCTCATTTTCTTGAGCTTTTCTTGTCTGACTGTCTCCCCCTCCAAAGACGACAGCTCAGATATCCTGTGGATAAATGAACGGGAGGCTCCGACCATTGGGTCTTGATAAGACTGGGCTGCATGAGACAAAACACAGAGAAAAAGAAAAAGGGAGGAAAATGAGACTTTTATTAAGAGAACTATGGATCACTATGGGCGTTGACCCATGGCGAACCAACCATGAGTCATATTAATACCGATATCTCGTAGGGATAGAAGTTAGTAAATGCGTCGCTCCTGTTTTTAACTTCATTTCCTGTCGTGCTGTGTCCGTTTCCTGTCATGTGGTACTGTGCTTCCGGTTACCCGAGCAATTTGATTGTAAGGTTATTGTACTCCAAAATTAAAAATATTAGTCCAATCAACTTACTGAGATATTTAATGTGGAGATGGGACAATTCCTCAACTGTAGGTACCAAATTGGCCAGTTAAAAATCTCTTAATTTCTCAGAACCGTGCAGATACACACACGCATGGAGTCCTTCCAGTATTATGATGATGAATTCTTTCGGCTTTTTCGCATGTTGATTTGGTACAGGTTTTTACGTCGGATGCCCTTCCTGACACAACAGGGCTCATGCCCACATTGGGCGTACATAGCGCAGAGGACCTTTCCCAAGAGCCCACCTGGGTCTCCAACCTGCCATCTTCCGCACCAAAGTCAGTAGCATAAACCACTGAGCTACCCAGTCGCTATATCCCTTCCAGTATTATGATATACATTAGAAATGAACTGAATGATCTAATGTTGAAGTGATCTAAAGCCCTATTTGCTAAAGACTAGTAGGACCTGTAGACCTGTTGACCTGAAATGAATCCCCATGTATGCGTTTCATTTGACGGATTGAAACAGGACAAATCTAAAGATAATGACAGAAAAGTGTTGTCTTGCTGTAGCTGTCATGGTTGCCATCCCTCTCATTACAGTTTCAGAGAATATCCGTACCATATCATAACATGAGCCTCGTAAATGACCGTGAAAACACCTTTAAAACTTCCATTTATCATCACAGGTGCAGGCTCGATCGTCCTTGACCCGTAAATAGGCCGAATAAATCCACAGAGGAAACACAAAATGCTGCAACACTGCTGTGTTTGCTGAAATAGTGAAAGTAATTGTGGTGGAATTTGTACTTTACAAACTACAAACATGGCAGTTAAACATGGGGTTAAATGTTGCGTTCCGAAGTGCTGGGAAGTAGAATAGATCTCACTTGAGGTTAACGATATCTCATCTCGAAGTACTCCAGACGATCGATACCAAACATAAACAAGACATATGGAAGACTACAGATCTAAACTCTTATTTGGTTTGTGAGGCATTGTGACTGTCGACAGTACAGTGTTCTCCACAATCCACAATATCTCTCCAACCTTCTGCACCAATCCCAAAATAACTATCACCTTAGGTCCAACAACTTGATAACACTAACTGTTCCGAAAGTCCGCTCTGTTTTCAGCCGCAATTGCTTTCACTTTGTTGCAGCAAATGATTGGAACACACTTCAGAAGTCTTTCAAACTCTCACATCTTCAATCAATTAGCGTGTTCAAGCACAAATTAAAACACTCCATAATCGACTGCTGCAATTGTTGACTTCCTCTCCAGTCTCCCATAAACTCCAGTTGTTTTTAACTCCATTCTTTCTTGTAAATTTTAGATTCGTCTGTACTGTTTCCTTTTATCTGTTCTTGTTCTGTCTTGCTTTGTCTTGTTTGTTTTGTTTTGATCTTGTCTTTTGTCTGATGGAACCTCCTGCGAGGTCATCACTGTAAATGAGAAGCTGTTCTCAATTGATTTTACCTGGTAAAATAAAGGTTGAATAAAATAATAAATAAATAAAGTTCTCATATATGCAAATGAGATGGAAGAGGTGAAATGACAGATGAGCTAGTTACATATTGCGAAGTTTGTTTGTTTTTTTCATTGCAAACTTGCCCACTGTCCGTCACCATTATTGTGTTGACGTCATGTTGTAGTTCGCCGTGAGGTTGGGGTACTTCGATCTGGCCCCACTGCAGTTTCAACAGACGTTCCAACGCATTTTACCAAATCAAATTGTATTTATATAGCGCCAAATCATAACAAAAGTTAACTCGTGACACTTTACATATGGAACTGGTGGAAACCAGACTCTGAAGCCAATTTACAGAAACCCAACAGAATCCTCCAGGAGAAAACACTTGCAATTGGTGACAGTGGCGGGGGGGGACGGGGGGGGACGACGACTTCCTTTTAACAGGAAGAAGAAGCCTGGAGCAGACCCTGACCCCTGGAGGATGGACGTCTGTTAGATAGTTGGATGTTGTAAACCTCCAACCTCCCACCTCTTTGGAATGTGTGATTGTTACAAGTCAGATGTGGGTCACAGGTAGTACTAGTCCTGTATCAGTAGGTATTAACAAGTCAAAACTTTACATATAATAACATGCTAACTCTGCGTCGTAGTGGTCAGGAGACACTTACTTTCTCCTTCTGGCCTCTTGTCCCACTTTGTTGTGAATCACTTACAACACATTACTCAGGAACAGGCAATAATGAGGCACGGAATCCATGCTTTTTGTTTGAAGAGGGAAAATCCATAAAAATGACATGTTTGCTGGCTATAAATCAACGCCATAAACACCTGTACAGGTTGAAGGTTGGACTCTGTTTTTCTCTCGCCACAAAGGCTGTTCTGACCTGACATGTTTGGACCACAAAAAGCAAATACCTGAGTTTGGACAAACCATGTATTTAGAAGTATTTAGGTTCACAGAAGTCAAAAGCGTAAACATGACTCACTCTTTTGATTGTCTTTAACAATCTGGAGGCTGTAGGTTGGGTAGGTCACCTTAGGCCTGCAGGACAGAGGGACAGTAGAAGAAACACACACCTGAGAAATAACCGACAGAACTATTGATAAGCTTGGTCAGATTTACTTTATAAGGCCAAAAATACCTGCTGATCTTGCAGTTCTCAACTGAAAAGGTGTTTCTGCCATTGAGGACTAAAGTAGAGGGTAAGAGGATGGCTGGACTTGTAGTCAGTTCATATCTCTCAGGATAGCTGGAATAAAAAATATAATAATTGGACTGCAAAATCATACAACACCACCATAGCTTGGAAAGAGTTTGCACATACAGTTGTGGGAAAAAAAATGATCAGACCATCAAAACTCGTCAAAAACAATGGTTATGCAATCAAGTATTAACCCCTGTGTGCATCATGTGACTAAAACAGACAGAAAAGAAAACATGGACTGTCTAAAAGCACTGTTTTTGTCAGTACAATGACGTAGATATTGATGTAAGACTGGAATTGATTTTGGTTTTTAACAAGAAAACATGGAAAATGGATAGATATGAGCTCTGAAATTAAACTATTATGAGCTATATTTGTTGTTATCATTATATTTATCCAAACAAATGTACTTTTAGATGTACCGGGCATTAAAATGAACAAGAAATGAAAGGAAAAAAAAACATTGTCTGACTAATGTCTAATGTTGCGTGTCCTAAGATCAACCCCTCTGTTCCACAGTAGCATGTACCACTGCAGTATTCTTCTACCAACAGATGCCATGCGGTGAATCTGCATTTTTCTCCCTTGTGACTAAAGCCTTGATGTTTGCATTACCCCGTTTGATATATATTTGTCTTAAACTGTAAAAGCAATCAGTCTGAAATCATCTGTTTGTGACAGATAAATTGTGCGTGTCAAAATATTAATTGCATCTTCCTGCTGTTTTCGCATTTCAAACATTTTAATTTGCTGTGTATGGGAAAATGACAGTATAATTGCTATAATATGCGCAGCTGTCTCTTCAGTAATGCGAACAGTAGAGATACAAGTACGAGATGTAGTGACGTTAATCCAGAGCTTACCCTAGGGTGAAGGGCCGCACTGCGTGGCTGTGGGAAAGCTCCTTGGAGAGACTGAAAGGATGCAGGTTGCCAGGTCTGTGCACATTATAGTCTCTTGGCAGCGGAGGAATCACAGTTCTAGTCCTCTCTAATCTCTCACCTGAACAAATTACATTTTTCCATTTAGTTACATTTGTGATTTGTGCAATACCTTTTTTTTTATTTTTTATGTTTCAATGTCACCCTAGCATCAGGCGCTGATGCTGTGTTCATTATCGAGGATACAGCAACATCTACTGGTTGTTATAAAATGTTACAACTGTGACAAAAAGTGCTTCATTTTTTACTGTGTATCAAAAACAGTGTGCAAATAAACAGTGGATTTAGTTCAAAATGTTCCTAAAAATCATATCTAATCTCCATTCAGCTATAATGTATGTGTTAAGCAGGCAAAATGAAGCGTTTGTGATTAATTTTCAAACATTATTTATGTCAAAATACATTTGTTTTATCATTACCCTGTCTGTGATGTGAGGAATAACGCAGGGGAAATCTGATTTCTTACATTTTTTATCAAAAAGAAAGTGCCTCCCACAGACGTCCTTCTCTGGGTCGCTGTTCTCTGGCTCTAGTTTGTCATCTTTGGCTAAATGTGGAGACCTAAACCCACCGCAAAGTGGAGAAACAGAAAAACAGTTAATGTATCTTCACTTGAGAACACAACAAGCAAAAAAAATAAATAAAAAAACAGCCTGATCTAGTATTTAGTGTGACCTCCCTTTGTACTTAATCTCTTGAATGCTTCTGTGCAGACATTATGAAATCTACAGAACTAATCTTCCAGTGTTTTACACCAGATTCCATTCAATACAGTTCCAATTTTATTATTTGTCATTATCAGAACAGAGATCCTTCTAAATACTGTTTCCTGTCAAAGCCATGTATTTCATATTTTTAGTGAGATTTCATGTTGTGCTTCATTTTTTTTTACACTTTTTTTGTATTTTAATAAAGAGACTGACAAATATATACACTGCGAGGCAAAAAAAAAAAAAAAAAAAAATTAAAAAGTGCAAAATTTAAATACACTAT
>JAPSES010000115.1:9581833-9600191 GCA_029822895.1 Maxillicosta whitleyi
ACCACTGCAGTACTGACCCATGGAAGGATCAGAACTATTGGTGCAGTTAAATCCACTGAATGTCTCCAAAGGTGGTGCAGTCAAATATTGCATGTGTACCTTTTGTTTTGGCCGGACAGTGTATTACACTCATTATAGCTAAGGTTGACCTGACACTTCTGCACAGTACTGTAGCTTGAAATTAAAGACTGAACTGCTTGTGCTTGGAATCGTACTTACACTTGGATGATGGTTTGGAGGTTATTCTAAGATCATCTTATGTCTGTGTGAGTGAACCTGAGAGTGTTGTATTATGATTTATCTCGAGATTGCAACTATTGGAGGTAGCCTATTTAAGTTTTTACTTCTTCCAACTGCTTTTTGAGCCTGTTCAAGATCATGTTATTTATTTTCTCTTTTGCTTACTTATCAACTCTTTATTGATAATTTGTTGGTTGGTTTTGTTTTGATTTCACTGGCTAGATGTTTGAAATAAAAGTTTCAATCAATGAATGAATCAACTCAATAAAAATACATGTTAATCATTACAGCATGTATTAATATGAAGGAAAATACAGTAGATTCTAAATTATGGGATGATGAAGATACAAAAACACATAAACTCAGGAAATTCTATTGGATGTTGGATCTTATTATTATTATTATTATTAGGTTCATGCTAACACAGAGGAACAAACAGGGCTACTGTTACCATGACAGCCAATCCTGGTGCTAGTGAGCAGGTTTTAGAGATGAAACAGGCAGAAATTATGCAGTTTATTCACATTTTTTATGTATTTACTGACCCAAATGTTAAAGATTTCTTACCCTCCGACAATGACACCGCTCAACATGGATTTCCCATCCCGTGACTCTACAGAAGAGAACACCACTCCGTTATTTGACATACCGTTAGCTAGCATTAACTAAGATAAATGATTCAATAAACGCTTGACACTGAGTTTACTCACTGCTCAGGGGTTGAATCACGGGGTATTTTCTTCTCAGGTGAATGTTATGCCTAATAGCCGCTTGTCTTCTACCTGCACCCATCCCGAAGTCCCTGTAGGTCGGATGTTCAGGCACATCCGGGCCGCGGTGGCTGTAATTCGAGCTTCCCTCTGATAGCAGTGTCCTAGCTGCAGGAATCGACGTTTTAACCTTAAAAGTCATCATGTTGGTGTTGCCATATGAGCTACGTTAAACCTTCAGATCAGACGTAACACCTGAGCATCATAGAAGTTCATTAGTTCAACCTCCTAATGCTAGGCTGCGGCTCGCGGTGGTAAAATGCTACCGACTCACTGCGTCACCATGGAAACAGGTCTTGGACCATTGGAGCACTTACTCATGTAACTACATCATGGCTTATGGATGATCGAACCCTTCACGGACTGTACGCACTTAGATGTTCTCTAAACCTGCAGCAAAACGCGTTTATGCATTTTAAATATTATTTTGTGGGGAAGTGGTTTGTAGTGGAAAGTGTTAAACCTCAAGGGATTGAGTTGTTTTTTGTTTTGTTTTTTTAAAGAACTATTTCACCGGAATTATCTGATAGTTCTTTTATGTTTTACCTTATCAACACATTGGACCAAAAAAATATACACAATAAGTGGTGCCAACAAACCTTGCCCTTTCTTCCTTCTTTTTGGAAGGAAGGAAGGAAGGGTTTCATTGTCCATGTCTCATGTCAGTGACTGTCCTCTGTTTTATTTTACCGTGTTCCTTCCTTCCTTTAGTAGAAAAGAAAGAAAGGAAGAAAAGAACAAGGCAAGATAAAAACAGAGGACAGTCACTGACATGTGACATGGACAACAAAACTTTTCTTTCCCTCCTTTGCTCCTAAACCTTTCCTTCCTTTAGGAGGAAAGGAAGGAAGGAAGGAAGGAAGAGTTTCATTGTCCATGTCTCATGTCAGTGACTGTCCTCTGTTTTATTTTACTGTGTTCCTTCCTTGCCTCCTTTTTTTCTTTCTTTCCTCCTAAAGGAAGGAAGGAAGCAGGCAAGGAAAGAACATGGTAAGATAAAAACAGAGGAGTCACTGACATGAGACATGGACAATGAAACTTTTTCTTTCCTTCCTTCTTTTTAAGGAGAGGCGGGTTTGTTGGCATTACCTGTTTTGTATTATTATTATTTTTTTTTTTGGCCCAATATATTGATAAGATTAGGCAAAATATAAAAAAGCTATCAGATCATTTTGGTGAAATAGTTCTTTAAAGGGGAGAAAAATTAGTGATGAAGCTCATATGCTGCTTTAAAACAGTGCCTTTAATGTATATCGTTCCATTTATTGACCAAACATGACCTTTGACCTGAACTCATTTGCATATCACAGCAAAATCATTAGGTTTGACTTTTTAAATCGAAAATATTCTTGCCCGCCTTGTAGATTCCATTGCTTAAAATGTTAAATACACTATATTTATACAGAAAATATATCAGGCTTTGGAATCTGAGGAGAATGTTAAATTTTAAGGCATTCTAAGGTTTAAAAATGATACATTCCATGCAGAAGTGAATGCAACATCCCAGCCGATCACCTAAACACATCTTATTTCCATGTTTATAATGATCATAAGTGTTCCATAACTTTATCCAGTTGAATAAATTGTCACTATTAATACAAAATAGTCACACACTTTGTTTTACAGACACATTAAGAGATGGGTTTTGGAGAGGTCTGGTGTTGCTGTTTTGCTTCAGGAACCAAGTCATTGAACATGGTCCAAAATGATTTTCTAGACAGCATGGGTTCTATGCACAGCCACACTAGTTCCAGAACTTCTGGTGGCTCCTGTATTTGTTTCATTATCAGACACACTGTTTAATCCAGGTGTGGCTGTCTAGTTGTGACTCATTAATTAGGCACACCTGGAGCCACCTGAAGTTCATTAAGTATTACTGAGCCACACACACACCTAACTTTAACGTAGATTCTAAGTAGGTAAACCGGATAGGATGTCAGAACATGTCCTTTCCTTTTGCGCTGATGGGAATTGACCTGACAAAAGGTTGTGTTGCCTTCCTTAGAATATCACAGAAAGTACATTTCAAATATCTAATACTTTCTGTGTTTAGTTTTATCACATTCATAGGCAACAAATTATGAAAATCTTAAAAGAGCAACAGCTCTGAAGGTACTTTGCATTTACCGGGGTGAGGATGAAAGCCATGCAATTCAAGCGTCTATGCAAGTACAGTGGGGGGGTCAAACTCATTTTAGTTCAGTTCCACATTCAGCCCAATTTGATCTGAAGTAAAATAATATTATATAAATAATGTCAACTCCAAACTTTCCTCTATATTTTAGAGTGGAAAAAGTAAAATTCTGTTGTGAAAATGCTTACATCTACAAACTATGCTTTAAAACAATGTGAAATATATAGACAAACATAATAAGTGCAATTTTAACAATATTCTGCTTCAGTTTATCATTGTCACATGTGCTTTACAACTTACAGGTCACAGTGGATAATATTGTTAATACTGCACTTAAGACATTTCAGGTTGTTCATATTTACTCACATTCACGTTTCGCAAAATTATACTTTGGTGTAAATACATGAAAATATTTAGAGTTGTATTTATTAGATATTATGGTAGTATTTTACAGATTTGACCCACTTTAAATTTAATTGGTCTGTTTATGGCCCCTGAACTAAAATAATTGTTAATTTTAGCATTTCAGTCATCACAAGGGCCAGACTGGACCCTTTTGGCGGGCTGGATTTGGCCCCCAGGCCGCATGTTTTACACCCTTGACTTAAGAGGGTTTTCTGTACACTTTCACAAATGTCATGTTTGTGCAGAGGTTACAACAAACACTAGTGTGAAATCCTACAGAAATAATTTGCAGTTTTTGAATCTGCTTCTATAAACCACTGTGCTGAGTGGAATTTGAGCGTCTCTTTAGAGGTGAGTGTCAGGTTTAACCAAGATGAAGAGTGTTTACAAAAAGCAATTGAATTAAATGGCACATTAAAAACACGAGACAAAGGAGGTTTTTTTCCCCACGTTTTATTGTACAACTTGAGTCCTTTGAAAACCTGAAAAAAGAAAAACAAAACCTGTTATCCTTGTGTTTCATTACAATTTGGTGAATTATGTGATATGCCTGCACAACTAATTTAGACATTCATTGTACAGTAAACACGTTAGATGTGGTTTCAGACAAAACTGGCTTAGTTTGAGTTTGTTCTCACCATAGTCGATAAGACGGGGAAAAAAGATTCTGCATCACTAACCACATCCAACGGTTTTAAGTCTATTCTTAAAGCCACTGTACCTGAAACTCACCATAACTTCAGTTCATCCTCCTGATCATTCTGTTGATCTGATCCTCCCTGTTGCCAGCATCTCCACCCTCCACGAAGTGTGTGGTCTTCTTGTTCATGCCACCACGGGGTGATGACAGCTTGAAGGGCCACAGGAAGTTGTTGGCGGGCTTGAAGTTCTTTCCAACTGTGTAAATCTCATGGATGAGGTCCTCAACACAGATGATGCCATATTTGCCTGGAGAATTAAGTGATGCGTTTAACGAGCTGACCGATATCACAAATCACACACTGGAAGAATGAAAACATAACATCTGCAAACCATCTGGAACAAGTTTAACCCAGATTGTGGAGTACAAAATTATGTAAATGTTTGATAGGAAATGTACCGAACATTTCAAGACCAGGGCTAAAATAGCTCAATATTTGACTGGCATGTGGTTTCAGACCAAACTGGCTTAGTTTTTGATTTCTTTTCACCAGAGTCGATAAGACGGGGAAAAAAATTGGCATCATTAACCACATCACGCCACCACTTCCTTTGAGTAGCGACTGGTAATTCCCTTCATATACCAACTGTAGCTGCACATAATGATACCTCATAATACTCGATGAATACCACATTACATTTACATCCACCTGTAAGATATACTATATAATACTGGACATACCAAGGGCCTTCTCCACCAGTGCGTTGTCTGTGAGGGCGATACGCTGTTTCCTCATCCTGCCGTGGCCACGTTTGTAGATGAGCTCACGCACAGACTTCAGGTTGGGGTACCTAGGGGAACAGTGGGTTTTCAGGTTGAGTTAGGATATAGTTAATTTCCTGTTCTTATGAATTCAACAGTGGCTAGGTGCAGATCACCATCTAGTTTTCTATTCTTTACATGCATGTACATTAAATCACACAGTATTGCTATAGTTCCTCAATGTGCTCCAAAGCAAACACAGATGGACATGTTCAATAACCTGTGCTTGGAGCATTTCATCCAACAGTAAAGACGATGAACATGTCTACTTTATAGACAGAACTGAAGTCATTTAATATTTCAGTCATGTATATGTTGATCATCAACGTCCAATTGATAATGTACATTAACTTGTTATGGAATGTGGTTTCAGACAAAACTGGCTTAGTTTCATTTTATTCACCATGGTCGATATGACGGGGAAAAAAATCAGCATCATTAACCACAGTCCAGCATGAACCCCAACTAAATTAATGTATTGCGTTGTGCATGCATTGTATGGGTTTTTTGAAATCCACACAATGAATGAAAAGTCCCACATATGAATTGACCATACTGTTGATTGATTGATACTGTTGAGTTTGATCACATTTATTCTCAATATATTAACGTAATTACAGTTACAGCCAAAAGACTTACCCCCAGGCGATGTAAGGCTCAGCAATCCTAAGCATGTTGATTGAAGCCTTATTCAGCTTGACGAAAACACCATTGAAGATCTGACGGAGACGGAGCAGCTGCAGAACTTTGCGGACCTTAGGGCTGACGCCGTTGATACTGAAAAGTAATTGAGGATTGTGATTAGCATAAGAGCTGCCCACTGGGTTAAACACTTATTAATGCAGTGCTGATTGTGGTTTCAGAAATGTTTGGCTTATTTTAAACATCTGTTTCACCATAGTCGATAAGTCGGGGAAAGAATGTGCATCATTAACCACATAACTGTATTTGCAGAGGAGGTGATTCATCAACATGGATATATTGAGAAGTTTTTCACTCAGCTTTAACGCAACCACTTTTCAGAGCCACTACTTTCACTGTATATTACGCATTATACAGCAGACACAGAACCAAAGAACTTACGATATGGATGTTTACAGCACAGACATAAATTAACAGCTTGCAAGTCAAACACTTAGCAGCAGCATCGTGTATTTATAGGTAATTCTTTCAACCCATTCAGTGTGTATTGAACTGTAACATCTCACAGCTGCATTTACATTTAACAGAGGCATTTCCTTCATCTGCTGCACAATGAAGTCTATTAGTGGCTGTATAGTTTCAACAATCCATGTCAAAAATCAGACATCACATCTTACAATTCATACAGGTGTCAACATAATATAGTGATACAATTCTGCTCGATAGAAGATTATACTCACCCTCTGATCCTGATGACAAAAGCCAGCTTAGGCTCAGATGGCACGTAGTAGTTTCCCACCTTGCGAGCAGTACGGCCCAGGCGAACCTCACGCCTGTACATCTGCCTGTACTCCTTGTGGTACTTCTCGGCCCTTTTGTAGATCAGGTTCCGTGTAACTTTACGGGCCTAACAAAACATTAGTTGGAAATGGATAGATTGACTTAGTAAAGTAGTACCTAATGTTAATTACACACAACAATAACAGTCCATTATGACGAGTATATAAGGAGGATGATACCAGCATCCATTCAAGTCATCACTTCACCTTTTTTTCAGCCAGCAGCTTCTTGACGCGCATGGCCTTCATGGTGGCGTAGGCCTTTCGCCTTTTCAAAAGGCTCTCAGGGACCGCCGGTACTTTTTTTCTGTATACAAGACATTAACAACATGTATTAACATTACCGCGTTACTAATGTGTAACCCTGCATGACTTAGAACTTCATGGTAAGATAAAAACCTAAACCCTGAAAGCTACCATGCTAACCCAACACTAGCCGGCTTCCACAGAAGTAGCCATTCTTATTTTAATAACTTGCCTGCATGTCCAGGGAAAAATACTTAAGGCATAAACAAAGGGACCGTCTCTGTACTGCAGCCATACTTTATCTTATCACCAAATAGTTGAAGTAGCTAGCTCATGTATGCTCGAGAACTTCAAACAGCCATGTTTTACTTATAGCTGTGAGACTACCGGCAGTGTCCATAAACAGATCGTAACGACCACAGGAAGGTTATCTAACGGCAATACAAATACCATCGTGCTATATGTTAACTAAAAAACAAGTCTAGAGTAAAAAAATAACAAAGATGGCTATTTTAACACAAGATGTGACTAGATTGTAGTACGGGAGCAGACACTCACTCTGCGTCCGCCATTGCGTCCACCGAGAAAGAGAATTTTTTGTTTGCGCATGTGCGGGTTAAGGGAACTAAGGACCCTTGGGTTGTCCTTTCAAACTGCCTGACTCAAAAGTTTCTCTAATATGAGCTTAAAACATTGTTGTGTCTTAACATAAAAAAAATATTACTTTAAATGGTACTAATTGTGGCTATAGTGATTAAACATATCGCCTAGTGATGTTTGTGTGCCCAAATTGTTATTTTTTTGGGTACGTTTTGATATAGTTAAAACAAAAATTACATTCATTTTAAGAATTCTGACATTTTTTAATAAATTGCTGACAAATAGTACTGACGAAATAAGAATACATTTAGTGTTTCTTTGAGAATCTTTGTCGTTCAGTGCTTGTCATGTGCTTGGTCCAACGGTAGAGGGAGGCAACATTACATTTTGCAGGAAAAACGTTTCTCATGTTCATCAGACACTAGAGGGGTCACCAACCCTGGTCCTCGAGACCTACCATCATACATGTTTTAAACTTAGCCCTCTTCCAACACACCTGAGTCAAATGTAAGCCCTGCAGACGTCTGATAACATTGATTGTGCTGGAAGAGGAAAACATCTGAAACATTCAAGATAGTAGCTGAGGACGAGGGTTTCATTCTTGATATCAGTTTGAAGGGGGACACTTTCCTTCTGTTGGTATAATACAGCTTTGTAGTGTGTTATAAAGCAAGGGTTGAGCCATGATAATGATGATAATAATAATAATTTGTTAGATCGTCATATTTGTTATCTTTAATTTAGTAAGTTAGTTATATTTAGTCTTTTTTGTTTAATGAATGATTGTATTCTTGTAGTTTCTATATATTCTTCTTATTAGTTTATGTTTATTGGGTCGTGGAATGTCTGAGGTTTTGTATATTCTTGTTAAATTCATTTTTTTCTATATTCAATTGTTGAATAATAAATGCATTCTTCAGTAATAATAATGATAAATAATGATAATAAAGCCAATTCGCAGTAATACAGTACCTACATTAAATGTATATTTCAAGCACTACAACTGTCATAAATGGACGGACAAGAAGAGTTGCAAAAAAAAAAAATGCTATCTCTTCACAACAACAAAATTAAATTTGTATTTATTTATTGCTTTTTTACTTATAAGAACTTCAAATGTAATCTGCAAGATGTCAACAGTGGTTATATTAATGAGACTCATTAGTCCTTTTTGAACATTACTCTGAGATATTTTCTCTTCATAGCCACAATAATGATCTGACCAGTAAGTAAGAGCTTTGATTCCCTGACACGCCCATCAGGAGCTGCAACACATTTCTCCTGCAAAACGTTACAAAACACCGACAACGTGATGTAACAGGAAAACGCACGCATCTCCTATGAAGCACCCAGGGGCGCATGTTTTTACATATGGTTATATGTATCTGTCTGCATTAGGTATTTTTGGCTCTCACATAGTAATGCATAAAAACAATAAGTACTAATCTGTTCATTTAACGCATACATTCATAATTGCATTAATATTGAGTCCAAATCATTGAGTGTATGTAATTATCAAAACTGTAAACTCAATAAACACATGAATGAACCGGGTTTCTATGGGCCTATAATGAATCATCTTATGGATATTTATTGGACCTATATCAACACATTATAAAAGTAGATGGATATTTGTCAGTTACATCTGTTATTATGAATAACTTTATACAAGAAAATGAAAAAAAGTCCATCTAAAAAAAAAAAAAAAAAAAAAAAAAACAGTGGCTTTTTAAGAGTATGATACAATCTATGATCTAAATCTTCCCCGGGGATATTAAATTGGACAGAGAAAATCGCAACAGATTAGTGTTGAGTGAAATGTTTCAGGTTACATCACCTTTTAATGTAATGTGTGGAGTCTGCGCTTCATTGTGACAAGCTCTCCAGCCTCGGTCCTATTGGGTCCAGCATTGATGGGTGGACTGAATAAATAGCGAGTGGAGATGCGGTGAGGATGAGTTGAGTGGAGGAGCAGCAGAGGAAGTAGGAGGCAGGGTCTGTAGTAGTAGCTGCTCGTAATTCAATGCAGGTCTGTGTTGCAGTGGCACCTGGACTCTGACTGAGCTGCATCTTGATTTCTCTCCCACTTCCATCCACTCATAAGCTGTGGTCAATCTTGCGTTTTGTCGCCACTTTGGTTGGCATTTCCTGTCTTTCTTGTGTTGTGATCTAAGTTTTTTTTTTTCGGTGTAGCCCTGCCTATTTGCTGCAAACAGGTTGCAAAAGAAAACCTTCCCCGTGCGCTCCCTGTTTTTTTCCCCTAAAGAGTTGAGTCAATTTTGGGCAAGATGATGATAATCATTGCGGAGTTTTTCATGGTTATTCTGAAGGTGCTGTGGGCTTTTGTAACAGCCGGGGCTAAGTGGGTTGTGCGGCCAAAGGAGAAGAGCGTGGCGGGACAGGTGTGCGTGATCACCGGGGCTGGAAGCGGCCTCGGGCGTTTGTTCGCCAAGGAGTTCGCTCGGAGACGGGCCATCTTAGTGTTATGGGACATAAACAGCCAAAGTAACGAAGAAACGGCGGAGATGGTGCGCCAGATTTACCACGAACTGGACGCCCCCGTAACTAAAGACGGTAAGTCTGGCTTGTTCTTCTCAGCTCTGTCCGTATTTTTACGCGTGGTCAGCGGAAACGCATGGGCTGTTTCTGTTGTATCTGCAGGAATAAACTGTATTCCATAGACACATGGCAGCGAATTGGTGCAGGAAATGTGTAAGAACGCATCCCTTAAATTGTCACTTCTGACTTCTGAGACTTCGATCAGGTGATCTTTTTAATATTTCCCTATTGGTTGGCTGAGAGGAAAGTTCTTCACGTAGCCAATATTACGCACAATAACGCAACAAATACAAGATCACCCGCTTTTTGTACCTTATTTATTTGCAAAACTTGGATTCCAGCTTACATCTGGGACATATTTCTGATCTGTCTCCACCTCCACAGGTCCTGTTGGAGGGGTCGAGGAAGTGCCTCCTTTCCAGCCGCAGGTCTACACCTACGTGTGCGATGTGGGAAAACGTGAGAGTGTGTACTCCACAGCTGAGAAGGTGCGCCGTGAAGTGGGAGAAGTGGACATACTGATCAACAACGCCGGTGTCGTCTCTGGCCATCATCTACTGGAGTGTCCCGATGAACTGATCGAGCGCACCATGGTGGTCAACTGCCATGCACACTTCTGGGTGAGTTGAATCATAACCTACAGACTGCCAACTTGGCTGAAAAGAGTAATTTGAGTGATGTTTTGATTCTGTAAGGACTTCCAATATGATGATGATGATGATGATGTCCTTATGAAATAGGCTTCAGTTTCCATGAACACACTGCTATCAAATGTGTTTACAGTAATGCCAGGTTTGTAGGAATGTTTCCACTCTGACTTGCATGCCTATCCATAATCTTATCCTTTCATGTGTCAAACTTAATAAGATAAGTGTGTGTCTAAGTATGCGTGTGTGCCTGCCTGTATCAGAAATGAGTCAAGTATGACCATAAATAGTTGAATCTTCATATTTCAGCTTGACACGGTTTCATTCCGTCAGAGGAAAGTCACTGTTTTGTCTCCCATGTCCTATCTTTTGCACTTTCTGGCAGCCTTAATCTGTGATGATTCCTATGGTATTTCAGCCCATCTTGCAGTGGTGTTTTGCACAAATCTGACTCTTGTGATGGAAGCGGGGTGCTCTGTACACGGGTTGAGTCTGTCTCGGATCGGCTCACCACATTTTGTTGGCAGGCAGTGTTTTATTGTGTATTAGATTTTACCCTGGCTCTGTTCCTTGAACCTTTCAGCATGAATACTTATCTGAAAGGTTAGGTGGGTGATTGGGGGGTGGGGGTATGTTGCACTATAGATAAAGCACAGGCATTGAAAGGGCCAGGTGTTGTCCCGAGTTTTGCATGTTTGTAAAATGACAGAAATTGAATTCGATCATAGGGATTAGCTTTTCATTGAAGGCAAAAAAACAAAAAAAATCTAACATAAGATTGAGTTGTTTTACCTTCAGCCCCCCCCCCGCCCCTCCCCTCCTGCACTCACAAATTAACCACTAATGAGAACAGACTGTATTACTTAGCTACAGTTTCCTTTCCAACTTTAGTTATGTTGCACAAATTAGTTTATAGGCCTGCTGTGGCAGAAATCGCAAGAATTGGGAATGTGCCTGATGGTACAGTTCTGAATTTACCACTTTAATCTTTTGATCGCTCAGTACGTTGTGTCAAATGAAGGAAGATCAAAGTTTTCAGTTATGAGACTTTGGCCGCAGGTTCTTTTTTTACACAGAACTGAATTATCAATGATACCATGAAACCAAAGTGATTTGAAGCTCCCTAATTGAGCATGAAAATCACTTATTGTCAGTCACGCAGGTTGTGTTTTTCCTCTTTAATGAATGATTCATTCAACTATTCATGCGCCTCTCTGCTGGTCATCCTCACATCCTTTTTAGATCCAGTATTTGGAGTCAGGATCCAGTGGTTGGGTGGCAGATTTGGTGTTCTTAATGGGGGTCTGTATTTGTGTGCTCCCATATTCTGCAGAGAGGGTGGTTTCTTTAGGGTGGGGGGGGAGGGCAGATGAAAGAAGGACTTAATGAATGGCGACAGCCAGAATGGAGGATGTGGTTCATTAAAGACACAAGCTAGATGAATAGAGATTAGACTAACAGGGACCTGTCTGCTTTCCTCTGGAACACAAACACTGTACAGTTGGTTAATGCATGCAGGTGGTACAATAAACAATTTTTTTTCCTCTGGTTTTTAAAATAGCTTAATTGTGGTTTATGACTTGAGCAAATGCCCTCCTTTTAGGACTTAATCATACAAAGTGGATGTTAAACGAGCCTTTTTTATATATAGAATCTTTACACCTGAAGGATATTGCAGAGCAGCATTTTTTTTTTTTTTTTAATGAGTAACAAATTAGATTAGTGAGCCAATTAGCTCTAGTCATTTTGATTTAAACAGATGTTTGCTTTGCTCTACTATTCTCCACTCTGCTTTTTGTGATTTTTATTTTATTTTTTACACTTTTTTGTTAATGACTAAAGGTGTCCTTGTTATTTTAATATGATACTAATCATTCTGATGACGGAAATGACTGACAATCTGCAGAATTCACCCCAGTGCTCCACCACATGCAGACAATGAGCAAAGGGAAGGTAATTATTTTAACTGAACATGTGCATTCTCATCTTTTGGTAGTTAGACAGACTTAAAACGGGGATGGAGATATGTGTGTGTGTGTGTGTGTGTAATACCTCAGCTCAGACTTGATCCAACCTCCTTCCACAGCCCCCCTCTTGACTCCTCCCAACCTGATCTGGAGGCAGTGGGTGCAGCTGCAAGGGAGTCATGGAGGCCACACAATGGACTAACAGTGATGACTCAGTCCCTCTTTCTCTTTATGTTTTTATGAGGCAGGGGGGCATCACATTTAATTTGTCTGATGCTGTGATTAGTCCAGCTGGCAATTTGTGATGTTCCAATCTTTAGTTTTTAGTCATGCCGGGATGGGAAATGTGTAATTTCACTTGGTGTTACCCAAGTTTTTTTTGTTTTTTTTTTTGGTGTGTGGTGGAATGACATGAAAGGAAGTCATCCTCAGCATCTTGAACCGGTTATCCAACAGGTGGTTTATGAACAATAAGCAGGCATTCCCCCTCTCATAGAAATCCTACCTCTCTTATTCGATGACATGAAAGCACAGAGCGCTCAGGAGTGACATGGCGGGAAAAGAGCAGGGGAAAGAAAAGAGGAAGGAAGGCAGTGTCGTCCCATCCACAGGCGAGGCGAGAGGGTAATGGTAAGCTGCTGCTGACCCACTTTATCTGACAATTGGTTTCTTGTCTGTGGATCAGCTTGACAAGATGCCAGGCGACAGGAGCCAAGTTCCGCAGGCCGCATTCCTGCTGTAGCCAGAGAAAGGAGGCAGCCAGGCAGAAGGGTCCTACTTGACTGGTTTTATATGCCCCCACCCCATCCCCCCCAGGCCTGGTGCACCTGTACCCCCTCGGCTCACCATGACTAATCCGGGTTGGGTCTCTCGGTGTGCACGTACCTGTTTTTAGAAGGATGAGGAGCTAAAAACAAAACTCAAAATGTATCCTTATTAATACAGCTGCCAGGCCAGATATCAGTATAGTGATGAATCAAATTACGTCCTTCTGTGATAAGATATTGACACACAGGTGCCAAATACTGAAGCCAATTAAACTCCTGGCACACGTGGACATGGAAGTTCAAGTCAATATATGATAAGACCTTAAGCTAAGGCTTGATGCACTCGTTTGTACCTTATTTTATCTCCGTTGTCAGTCTGCGAAACTGATACCACAATACAATGAGTGAATACATGGTTCCTGCTTATACATTATAGAGGGAGTTTTTTTTGTTTCTTGTTCAGTTACAGACATAGATGTATCGCGGATCATTGTCTCGCGGTGTATCAAGTGTCTCAGAATCTGTGTCGTGATGCAATTGTGGGAACATGCTGTGAGTTATTCCCCTATTGGTAACAAAGATTTTAAAAAAAATCAGTTTAATCCTAATTGAAAATGTAGTGTCTTTTCCCAGAGCCATCAGCTGCATCTGAACAAAAAAAAGTATCATTTATTTGAGCAGGTACTCAAGATCACCGTTTTAATACAGTTGTAGTGTGGTCATAGCATGTCCTTCCTGGCTTATTGATGTGTTTTCTTTTCAGGTAAATTGGACTGTGCAGTCCATAGGGGGATGACATTTAGTCAACAATAGCAGGGAGAGATTGTCTGACCATAGCCACCACAACCTGACCGGTCTGCATCCCCGCTGGCCACAAAACCCAGCCCACTCAAATTCCATGATCTGTTGTAGCATCAGACAAGTTCCACGCAGGCGTTTCTCTCCCTTTCCTTCATTCTTTCGTTGAGGGAGAAGTCAGCCCAATTAAATGGCCATCTGGTCCGACGCAAAGGCCAATATTTTGTTCATATTCCTGTTGGTCAGGCGTTAGCACTAATGCAGCCTGACACCCCAGCTGCAAGAAGCTTTGTGTGGCTTAAATGCTCCTGGGGGCACACACCAATTAGGGGGTGCAGCAGCAGGGCACCCCCACATAGGCCAAGGAGGCCCGGCTGTGTCAGTGGGTAATTTAGCGGAACAAGGGAGCGTTGAGACCCAATTACGGCTGCTCTGATGTAAGACACGAGTCCCTGGTCGCCTTCACACATTTTGTGTCTGAGAGGTCAGCGGGGGTCATACCCACATGCCAGAGCTGCCATGAGAAGCGGGACATCATGGGAGGGCGGGAGAGAGATGGGACACTTTGTCACGTTTTGCCCCGTCCTCCAGCTGAGGGAATCTGCCCGTTCTCCATCAGTTCCAGTAATTTTCAGACCACTCAGCAAAATTGTCCAGTTGTGTCTGAATGTTGGCTTTGGTTGTGGGGGTATTGTGCCAGATCAAGTCATTCCCTACTCTCTGAAAGTTGCTGTGGGAGTGGGAAACTTTGGCTCAAGTCAGGTATGGGCATATCTTAAGTTAATGCTTCATTTGCACGCAACTCCCTCCCTCATCCACTGCCATTCTGGCTCACAGAGGCCTTTCTCAGCTTTTGCCCAGCCTTCGTGTTCTCTCTCTCTCTCTCTCTTCCCCCTTTCTTTGGGCCTCATCATACGATGAGCTGATTATTGCAGCAACTTGAAAATATATGTCCTGGAAAAGTGCAGATGTTTGGAGCCGAGTCAGATCAGTTATACCAAGGTATAGAGTCAACTCCCAAACAGTGAGGTCATCTTTACACCAGCCTTCCTCAGCTTACATATGACTTATTACTTCCAGTTTTATTTGCCGGAATAATGAGAAGAAAGATGTCTTCGAGCTGCTTCTTGTCAGAGACAGATGTGGAGCCTACAACAGATATTGCACTAGAAGTCAGTAGGTCTAATGCAGTTAATCTCTGGGTGCAGCTTTAATGAGGCCTTTCCTCCCCCTGCCAGTGGTTTCATGGCTGTACTACCTGGTACCATGCTCTCTCTGGCTCTGTGCTTCCCTCCAGCAAATATTCACAAAGGAGGTTGAATCACTTCATTGGCCAGGCTCTCGTACTGTACCGCGCAGCAAGCAACTGTTACCTTTTAAATTATATGACCCCAAAATGATTGGAAACTTGAGCTGAAAATGTGAAAAGTAATAAGCATTTTTTAGTCATGATAAGCTGGTAATTCCTGCTGAGAATCCCTAAACAACCAGAGGTATTAATTTTTAGAGGCAACATTATGTACTGGAAGCAGCAAATGGTGAAACTGACTCGGTGATGAATTTATCAAACCTAGGAGAATGATGGAACGTCTGTTTTTTGGGTTGTTTTTTTTTCCAGCGTAACCTCAGTGACATTAAGGGGGCAGGCTCCACATTGTTCTTCACTATGGCAGCGCACATCTGATGTGAATGGCTCCAGCGCTCCTTAATAACAAAAGGCCTGCAGGTTGTTTGTGGACCTCCTATTGGGAGAGTGATTGGTCAGTTCCTATCATTGCTGTCACATGTCGCACCTGCTGATTGGCTCATGCTGTGTGCAGGGAAGCTCTACAGTCATCAGACAGCCAGACTGGGGAATGGATCCATAGGTTAATCAACTGTAGCTGTTTTTTTTTTATTTTATTTTTTCTTTCCTTGAATCTCCTCCCCACTGTTACTCTTCTCACCACCTCACTAACCCTCATTGGATCAGCCAGTGGAACCACTCAGGCTCTCACGTGGCACCGGGGTGAAAGTCTTTCATCTCGCTGCTCATCTCACAAGCGATTGTTCCGCTGACTGCTGCTCGGGCAGGCCGCGAGCCTGTGTGGGAAGACGGAGAAGCTGAATTGCATTGTTCGAAGTGTTGAGTGAACGGAAGCCCATGATTGGTGTTGTCACCAACTCTTTAGAGCCAGGCAACGCTGGGTATCAGATCTGTGTGGGAAAAGGACAGACTTGTAGAGCAGCGCACACTTGCACACCTCATACCTGACCGCTCAATGAATACGTACCTCAAACGGGGAAATCCCTCCTAGTTCTCTCCTTTCAACGTCTAATTTACACCTACCACTTGAGATATTTTGTATTTTTAACGCTGCCCTTCCTGTAGTCAGTCAGATTTTTTTTTTTTTTTTTTCTGTGTGCCTGTTATGAATTCTCATTCAGACGCCTCTCTCTGCATCACCATGGAGAAGAAGGAGAAACAGATAGAGAAGGGGAATGAAAGGGAGGCAGAGAGGATCAAAGGGCTTTGGCACAGACAAACTGCGCAAGTGAACTAACCTTCCTTTTTTGTCTCTTGCCCTTCTGTCTCTTCTGTCCTTCCTCCAGACCACCAAGGCGTTTCTCCCCAAGATGCTGGAGCTGAATCATGGTCACATTGTGACAGTTGCCAGCTCCCTGGGTTTATTCAGCACAGCTGGAGTGGAGGTTAGTATCACATACAACAACTCACACATTCATCGTTCCCACCATCCAGAACCAGTGCTTTTCTCTACAGCCCTCCATGTGCCAGCTAGCACACTGAGATGGGGGAGGTTAGGCCCCCTTTCTCTAGTTGTCCCTCCACCTGTTAAATTAAGGGACACAGATGAGCATTGGGGAGCCTCTTACAGATTCCTCTATGTACAGCAGTGGGGGTGTGGGGCCCCTATTGGGCTCTGGCCTTGGGGCCAGAATGAGCTGACAGCTCCCCAAGGGACAGAGACATCTTCATCACTGCTTTGTGAACAACTTGGTACTCACTCAGTATTCAGCTCACAGCAGCCTTCAATGGACGAGGTTTTGGTTTTCCTCCTATAGCTTTTTTTTTTTTTTTTTTAAAGTCTCCTCCTGCAGTACAGATTCCTGTTATTTTTAATGGATAAATGAGCTCATTTCATCTCTTTCATAGGAAAGGGTAAATCACTATCTTGAAGTTTTTATTTTGATATTTTTTGAGAATAGAGTTCCCTTTTATCTGTATATGGTTGAGATTAGTGTCATTTTCAGATGGTCTGGTGGGAGTACGAGTCCATTTGCTTTTTTTTTTTTTTTTTATAGCTGTACATTTGCTTTTATTGTACAAGCATTCATGCATAATGACTAAGTGCTCCTTCAAAGGGACCCAAGTGTAGTCAGTTTTTATACCTATTATGTTTTTGGGAAATGCCTCCAATGTGATTTCAAACGTTTGTTTAAATTTCAGGAAACCAAAGCCTTGTCTATTATGTGGGCACAGTCAAATCTCTTTATCCTCCTCATTTTTATCGACGTGCATCTGTGTTTGCCCAAGCCTTTTTTTTCTTTTTTTAAAGTTTACTTCACGGCGAACCACATCAAACCCTCCCTGCCAAGCTGAGCAGTCTCCTGATGCACTGAAGAAGAATGCTAATGAAACTGTAGAACAGCGGACAGGCTTGCTCGGGTTTTGTGGCTGTATCATTAGAGCCCTGTTTGCCCTAGGGGCATGTTTGAAAATGTTCTCTGTGGTCTCTGGGTGCAAGCAGGAGCTGAGTTTTACAGGGCTAACCTGTTCTCTCTTTATTCCCTCAGGATTACTGTGCCAGCAAGTTTGGTGCCATTGGGTTCCACGAATCACTGAGCCATGAGCTAAAGGCCTCGGAGAAGGACGGCATCAACATGACTCTGGTGTGCCCTTACCTGGTCGACACGGGAATGTTCAAAGGCTGCAGAATAAGGTTGGTGTCAGTAAGCGCCGTGGTTGTGTTTTTTTTTTTTTTTTTTTTTTTTTTTGCGTTCCCATGTGTGGAGTTTGTCCTCTGATTTTCACCATATAAAATTGCCACACAAATGCTATTTTGTACTTCAAAGCAGCCACTGATGTTTTGTGGTGTGTTTTGAGATATAAAGTCACTTTTATGCCATTGGTCAGCACTTAGTTTAAACAAAGACGGCAACTTTCCCAGGGATACTTCACCAACAGGTGCACCGGGGCACCCCCCCCCCCCTCCCCTTCACTGCTATGAGAGAAAAAGTTGACTGGCGCTGACTCCAGAGACTATAATTCATTCCCCACAGC
>JAPSES010000115.1:9611941-9679560 GCA_029822895.1 Maxillicosta whitleyi
TATCTGTTATTGAATGTTTTGTGTATTTGTAGATCCACTGTGATCTGTAAGTTATGTGAAAATGATAAACTGAAGCACAATATTGTTAAAATGACACTTATTTTTTCAGTTTGTCCATATTATTCATATTGTTTTAAAGCATAGTTTGTAGATGTCAGCATTTTCATAACATAATTTGACTTTTTTCACTCTAAAACAGAGAAAAGTTTGGAATTGACATTATTTATATATTATTATGTTATTATTTTACTTCAGATCAAATTGGGCTGAATGTGGAACTGAACTAAAATTAGTTTGACACCCCTGATCTAACTGCTAATATGTTTATCTATGATCTCTATGCTGGTGTAAAAAAAAAAAAAAAAACACAGCTGGGGGAGGCGGGTATTTTGAGAAAACACAGAATTTCTGAGAATTCACAGATACAGGCGTGTTATATATGAGATTAAAGTGATTCATAAACACATTAAGTGATATATTTACAAAAACATATATCAGTCTAATCGAATTTAATGCTTTTTAATATCACTTTAAACATATTTAATCCTCATATCCAACTGCAGATACAGTTTTATATATAGTTTTATGACAGTTTATCTTTGGTTCTGAATATTCAGTCAGTTCTGTTGAAACACGCGTTTTCCTATTTTTCCAGCATTTCCTAAAACTCCCTCCGCTCTTTCACCACGGCATGAGCACGCTCACAGCACGCTGCATTCCAAGCAGGCGGTGTTATGACTTCGTGCACCAGCCATAAACAATAGCCAATTAAAGGGTTCAGCCCATCAATCATCAGACTATACTTCTGATCAAAATTATTAAATGTTTATATCATAAAAAATAACAATGTTTTTTTTTTCTTTTGATAAAGTGTGTTTACCTTTTTAATGCCTCTGGACATAAAATGTAATACTTTTAATGTCATTTAAGGCCTTAATCGTCTCAAAAACTATTTAATGACTAATGCTTTTTATGACTTGCAGAAACATGATACACGGTGAAGCATAATTTATTGCATCTTCTCTATTATTTTTGCATTCTGTGCTTTAATTCACCTTCTCCCCATCTTAACATCAATGCAGAGAAACTAAAAATAAACTCAATTTCACTAGAATACACTCATACATTATTCATTTGCTATAATGTTTAGCATTACAGACACTGACGATAAATAGTTGAATTCTCACTTGTAAATGTATTCAATATTCAGTGCGTAAAAACAACATCTTCTCTTTCCTCGGCGGAGGAGATGAAAAGAGAAGAAGGTTAATGCCTGTAGAAAACCAAATGAGAATATAGCATGTGCTGTGACCACATGCTATGAATATCAAATCATGGGTTATTATAACACGAGTAACTGTTAACCCACATGGTTTTGTGTATTATTGTTGAATTTCCTGGTTTTATAAAGCAGCAGCACCGTCTGTTTAAGGGATGATAAAAGTCTGTTTCTTTTAGATTTTTTCTTTTAATTATAACAGGGTTCACAAGTCAAATTTAATTATGGACAATTTAATTGTGTTTTTGTATAGAACAGTGTTGTTATTTCTTTTTTCCTACTGTATTGCTGTAGAAAAGCCCAACCTGGGACAGGAGTTCAAAATAAGCCCAACCTATAAACTCTATATGCATCACATCAGTCTGTAACTATGTTTAACTGTATTATCTCTGTCAAACAAAAACAAACAAACAAATAAATAAATAAGATTTTTTAAGACATTTTTTTTATTGAAGAATAATAGAACATTTCCAATGACAAAATTGCAATTTACCTTCCTTCTTTTTTTTTTTTTTTTTTAAGTGTAAACACATTTGCATAGACACACATCTACATTTATATAAACATCCATATATATATACACACACACACATACATGTACCTATACATTTAAGAACTTTTTAAGACCACTTAGAACCAAATTTAATGTCTATATCATCGCCTGTTTCATACTGGCAAAAATTTATGACTCCTAGAATTCAGGAAATTTGATTTATTTACTCCAATGCCGTGAAAAAGTCACTTTTTCTTCAGTTTTCTCTGTTTTGATATAACAACCTTTGAATTTACTCTGAGTTTTTATGAATATCTACATCATCAGCTAATTAAATATTGGGGCAGATACATGATTAATACTGAAAAAAATGCAAAATAAAGAAGACAATACCACAATAAATGGTGATAAATCACTTAAGAATGGTTAAACAGAGAACTGACACAAAAGTAACACTAGGTCTTTGTGGGTTAAATAGGAAAATACCTGATTATTTTGCATTTTTCAGTGATAAAATAATATAAGGTGATAAATTAATGAACAACAAGTGGCTGAACGGGACAAAGCAGCACGGTTAACAATCTGGAGGGGGTGGGGCCAGCGCTCCAAACAACCTTTTTTGTGTGATTAGTCATAAATAGGGTTAAAGATAAACCTGTGGAGTTGAATTAATGAAGAATTCAGACCCAAATATAGCATTTACAGTTTATATAGACCACAGGGAAGTGTTTTAAAATGCACAATTCCATGTAAAATACCAAAATATCACTCCTTTAAGATCTACCATATCAAATTTAATACATTTAAAAACAGTTTTATGGTATTAAATGCAGATTTGTTGAGTCGAGGCTTTTAATACCCCCCTGCAGGAACCCCCGTATAATGTCACAGTTTATTTTCCTGTAAATTTGCCACTTGAATCTCAGAGAACATCCCAGTTTTTTCCCCCTTATAAATGCACGGCGCTTTCTAAACTCCACTTTCCCTCCACCGCAGCTCCACGATCGTGTCTATTTTGTACTTACAATGCCTTCTAATCTGCTGTTGCACACCTCTGCTGTAATAATGGTGCAGTTTTCTCGCACATCTCGCTCTCGTTGATGACGACACTGGTTTGCGAGAACACGACGCTGGCTAAACTTTTCCCAGCACACACCTACTAAGAAAATACTCCGGAATATTGATAGATGTTTCCTCCCTGGTTTCAGAAAACCCCCACGACGACTTTCCCACTTCATTCTTCGCCGTCGACCTTCCTCCTTCCTTCCCTCCCTCCCTCCCTGTCTCATCACGGTGGAGATAGGAAATGAGGGGAAGGGAAGGGAGGTTCCAGTGGCTACGTGGGAGCAGTGAAGAAAGCCCTTTTTTTTTTTTTTTTTTTTTTTTCCTTGATGGTGATAGCCATCATGCAAAGTATCAGGTGCTGACAAGATGGTAGTGCATGTAAATATATACGCCTACTGTTGATTTCCTATGGAAGAAAAATGTCGAGAGGAAATGTTGGACGTGTGTGTGGGTGGGGACGGAGCTGATGAGGGGCTAGCCTGCAGCACAGACAATTTGCAAAAAAAAAAAAAAAAACCCAGACCGACACACACTCGCATGCATCTCCGTGTCTGATTGGCTATAGGCGCTAAAACGTCACGCGGCGGGTGAGCGTACGGTTTCCGGCGTGATCTTACCGTACCTTGATGGGGCCATCCACCGGGTCCAGTCCCTGTTCCGACAGCTGTTTCAAGGCACTTAGAGCAGCCTGAGAAGAGAGAGGACAACAGATGGTCGAGTGAGTGAGGGAGAGGGAGGGAGACGGGGAGATTGAGTGGGAGGATAGTGAGTGTCACCCTTCAGCTGCTTTTCAAATAACACTTACTCTGGGAAACCTGATGCCAGCAGGACACTTTCCCTTCAGCTCGGTGTTGTCTTTGGCTCCTCTCCTCTGACTGTTTATCTAGCGTTGTTGGGTTAACATTTCCACTTTATGTTTTGGCTACTCTGCATTTTCCTACGTCAAGTGACAACTGTATTCTCCATGCCCACAGACAGCTAAACAAACAGCATCAGGCCTGAACACATAAATATTTACAAACACCACCAGCATGATTTTAACCCAAAAACACGCAAACATCCACCGGTGGCCAAAAGCATCTACTGATTTAAACTGTTTAATACCTGGTGATCCACTAAACCAGAGGGGGTCAAACATGCGGCCCGCCAAAGGGTCCAGTCCAGTCCCTTGTGATGACTTTGAAATGTTACAAAGACACTAAACATTTAGTAACGGGCAGAAAATTGTTTAAATTGTGCTTAATTTTCTTTACACATTTCAAGTTGTCCATGTTATTCACATTTTATTGTGACAGGATAGTTTGTTAATGTATATATTTTCATAATTTAATGTTGTTTTTTGCACTAAAATATATATAATAATGTGATATTTTTTTCAGTCATTATTTTTTTTTGTAGGTTTCTATGCTGTTATTATTTTACCATAGATCAGGGGTGTCAAACATGTGGCCCGGGGGCCAAATCCAGCCCGCCACAGGGTCCAGTCCGACCCTTGTGATGACTTTCTGAAATGTTAAAATTAAACTAATATATTAACAATCATTTTAGTTCACTTCCATAGACAGAACAATTCCATTTAAAGTGGGTCAAACTACCATAATAGCTAATAAATAGTAAATATTTACATGTATTTACACCAAAACAAAGTATAATTTTGCAAAACATGTGAATAATGACAAGAAATATGAACAACCTGAAATGTCTTAAGTGCAGTTTTAACAATATTATTATCTGTTATTGAATGTTTTGTGTATTTGTAAGTTATAAAGTACATGTGAAAATGATAAATTGAAGCACAATATTGTTAAAATTACACTTATTTTTGCAGTTTGTCCTTATTATTCACATTGTTTTAAAGCATAGTTTTCATTACATTATTACATCATTACATTACATTTTCATAATGTAATTTTACTTTTTTCACTGTAAAACATAGAGTTAAATTCAGAGTTGACATTATTTATATATTATTATATTATTATTTCACTGGTCCGGCCCACTTCTGATCAATTTTGGCTGAATGTGGAACTGAACTGAAATGAATTTTCACTGGATAAAAATTCAAAATACAGAGAATATTCTAATAAATGATGATAAATCACTTAAGAAAGATTAAAAAGAGACAAAAAATTCATTTGGGAAGTGCCATAAATGTAGCTCTGGGTCTTTAGTTGCCTAAATACTAGACTAGGGCAACATTTCTGTAGCATATTAATCTGTGTCATCAGTGTATGTTTAATTAAATCTGCACAAGACACTGAGAGGATGATGTTCTGTCAAGGGAATTGTAAGTTTCAACTGTCACATTTTATTTCCTCCGCTCTTGTGGAGCAACGCAGCAGTCATTAAAACTACATCCGATCGGCATGTTCATGTTGTCACGCTGCAAAGCTTCAATAAGTCACTGTTTCCTTGTGCCAAGCTTGAAACAAAAATGCCATGATGTCATTTCCTTCCTGGTCATCTCCTGCGTGTCTATGCCAGCTAAAGGGGTTTGGTGGTTATGCGAGGGGGGTCCAAGCCGGCTATAAAATAATATATGCACCATGTGTGGGGGTGAAGTATAGACTGACACGCTGCATGTGAAGTAGGACTGGAGGCAAAAAAAAAAAAAGATGTGGCTTTAACCGCATTATATCGACATAGTGCTGCTTGTTAAGTAACCGCTGATCGAAAACCACCATTACCCACAGACAATTAATGTCACAAACACAAACCACTTGTGGGCCACTTCTGGAAAAGAGGGGGGTTCAAGTGTGCCGAGATGAACTGGTTGATGTGATCTTAACCAGGTTGCCAGTCCCGTCCTGACACAGATTCTGCCTCCATTGTAAAGATTGGCTCCAGATGTGCTCGTCCTCGCTCCCTTTTTGCCTCTCAGTGTGGGCTGAGATGGATCAGAGGTGGTGGGGGGGGGGTCCTCACTGGGGAATATATATCTCCCACCAGACCTGACAACTGTGGGTCTGGTCGTGCATAGTGGAACACATTTAATAATTCTACTTCTGCCCCTCGTCCTTCCATACCAATCACAGCTGCACGCACATGAGCCGCTCCTCCAATGGCTGTAGCTGTTAAATGTTACCAGCTTAAGAAAATCTCCTTTTACTTCTATACGTTTGTCATTCAATACCTGTGTAAATACAGTCTAATATGCTATGGTGTTTACATGCTGTGCTACAAAAGTTTAATAACGCTTTAAAGCGCTGCCAATGTTTGACTATTTGACTTGTGGCCAATTTAAAGTGAAAACGTTTAATGTGTCGGATAAAATATTTTGACTTTAAATACGTCAGGTCTATTGGGCCCAGCTGGTGGCCCAATTTGTGGTTTGGTTCTGAAACACAGAACGTCACAGTCCTTTATTTCAACACAGCTTTTAGATTTTGAGAAAAAAAAACAAAACAAAGCAAAGTATAATGAAGTATATATAAGACGTGAACTCCTTTCTGGCCTGGAAATGCCTCGATCACATGAACGTTTTCTACTGAGGATGTTCTAAGTTAGTAACAGTTTTCAGCCCCATCTTTGATGTTGAGAATGCGGTTATCATCTGTCTGTCGCAGTTGTTTCCGATAAATACTACTGTTTACGTCGACTGTAACCTACATCCTCTACACATGAGGAATAACAAGTACAGACACATTTTCTGTAACATTATTTTGTAAAAAAAAAAAAAAGTGTTCTGTCATTCATCACAGTTGCAGTTCATTTTTCCACACATCTGGTTCTGGGGTCTGCGGTCAAATCCAGTCTGAATCCTTTACACTCCATCACTGGTTAATCAGAGCGAAGATAAAGCATAAGCGACACTGATCAGTAGAAGAGTGAGTGTGACATCTGGCGGAGTTTATCTCATGAGGAAAGCCCACCAACGTTGTATGTACTTTATTCATATTCTTATTATTTTTGACAAATTCACACAGAGAAGTCTCAACATGCATAATGATTTATATTAAAAGATGTCTCCGTGTGAATGATGATTTATATTTAAGTCCCAAAATATGCAAACGGACACATACATCACGCTTTAATCCTCAAAAATGTGTCTCTATGGAATGCATATGCAGAGGAGGATGTTACAAACTACTGTGAGTTTGCGTCCAAAATCGTTTTCAGACCGTTTAACTACAGATTATGAGAAACATAAACCAGGAATCATAATTTATGACTGGCAGGTGCAAGGGTCAAAATCTGGTTTGTATCCATCAAACTGAGAACCAAAAACATGATGCTTGCAGGTAGTGAAAATTTTGCAACAATATAATGAGACTTTTGAAAAATTGTGTCTGTTGGGTTAATACTTCCAACTTTCCTCCAGAGACTCAGAAATCAACCGAAGCCCATGTAAGTCTGTAACAGACAATTTATGGCGCAATTTGTTTTTTTTTTTTTTTTTTTCCTCCACTGAGAAGATGTGACAGCCGGTGAGATTTAGAGCTCGAATATACTTGCGGAGATTTAAGGTGACAACCCCCGTAGAACATGACAGATAAGAAATGTTTTCACAATTACACTGTTAATAAACGTAAATCATTTAAGGGGACGCTCAAAGTACCCAACGCTTTTAAAGGTATAAGGTAATAGGATTCCATTTGGGAATGACCAGGCCTATCTGCACACCACGGAGCGGAAAAAAGTAATTAAGATAAGCAGGAAAACCTACCGAAAGAACTCAGATTAATGTAGAGTGTTGGATCCGTTGTCACACCTGATAACCAAAAGGGATGCCTCGTTTTCTCTGGTGACCAATAAATTGTAATCACAACCAACTTCAGCATAATCACCTCTTGTTTGTTGTATTTATTTAATCGGTTTGGGACCTTTTTCTCCCTGTGTAAATAGTCAGAGCCCATCTGTTAAAAGAAGGGGGTGAGATAAACAGCCATAAATCAGGGGCTTGACGGTGGCAGCGCTGGTGATATACGACAGGCAGGCACACAGACCAAAGCGGCCAATCCTTGAGTCCTGCAGCTCTGCAAAGGACACAGAGCCTAACACAAATACTGGGCCTATCTGCGAGAATGGCAGCCAGTTTAACCATTATTTTTCTAATGAGATAAGTTGGCCATAGTTAGGGGGCTGATGCATCAACACCCGAAGAGTATGTTTAGTCTGAGGCCGTGACATGCAAGTTGGAGGTGCTCCATCTCTGTCGTAGAAGTAAGAGGTGGAATAAACGCGGGTGAGAAAGAATGGAAATCAGAAAGTCGATCAGTACTATCATTATTATTATTATTTTTATGTGCACATCTGAAAAGGATTTAAGATACGTAGCACTGCACAGGCCACAAAATATCAGTAATGCACAGTGTATTAGAGAAGCCATTTCATTAAAATGTATGTAGAAGATGGTTATGATTACACAGATGTATTCGCAGAAACACACTCTGAATATTATCATATGTAGAATATAGTACAGGTCATGGGAAGGTATTGTGCTTGGATATTGCAAATTAGCCCTTAAGTTGAATAATGTATGTAAGACATGGGGGTTTGCTACATTAATCGTGGGGTTGAGGATCATTCATTGGACATGCATATTTGTATTCAGAATACGAATTCTGCCTTTTTCATATTTAAATGTAAGATGGCAGTTCTCAAGTCAGGGGTAGAGGTGTGTACTAGGGCTGCATGACACTGGGAAAAAAACTGACATTGCGTTTTTTTTTTTTTTTTGCTGATGTTTTTTTTTGCTGCTGTAAAGCTTTCATTGTGGCAACAATTGCAAGGCACTATCGACACAAAACACATGTTTCAGAAGCATCCTTCTTGTAGCTGAAATAATTCCAGATAACGGACGTTGCTTTTCTTTTTCGGTGATATTCTCTGGTTTGTTGCTCCTTTTTCAAAGTTGTTACTGCTTTGACAAACTGATTAAGAATGATTGCGATTGGTGGATTGCGTAGTGTCTGTCAGGTACCCTTGAAGTTAGTTGAGAACACATCGAGTCCTACATTGCAGGACCTGCGATGTGACTATTATGCACATGTATATTGCAATGATGATGTTCAAATGATATATAGTGCAGCTCTAGTGTGTACCCGAATAAAAAAGTCCATATTTCTAGATGGAAGCAAAACCACAGCAACTCTTAACATTATGAAACATTTACATAAACCTTCTTTCAGATATGAATGAGAAATGCATTGTATGTAAGGGGTTTAAAAAATGAGGCTGTGTTCATATGGTTCAACTAAATGCACAGCTGCTGGATGATATTTTGTATATTAATCTGAGACTGTGAGGCTACACGTAAATCTGAGTGTTATTTTTATATTTATTTTCATTAGCCATGGACGTTTTGGTAGGAATATTGCCCTTTTCAGAAATATAGTGACTAGCAAAAATCTGTATGTGGCCCATAGGGGAATGTTTGTTAAATATTAAAAGAAAAAAAAACAAAAAACATCAGTGCTGCTATTTTTTTTTAAGTCATCACAGACGTTATCTTCACCTTTCCCTCTGCACCTACCTTCTTTCTTCACCTAAAAAGAGATAACAAACCACCACTTGTCATCAATCCAAAACTGGAAAGCGCTCTTGCTTGGCCCATCATCCCGAGCCTCTGCTTCACACATCGGCTCATTTATCTATCTCTCCAGCTGTCACTAGTTCAAAGGTTTGGACACAGAGGTTCAATATGATAGAGTCAGTGGAAGATCTGTAAGCAATGCCGAGCGCCTGATGTGGAGTGACAAGGGTGGCTCATTTTTCTGGGCCTGCTGTGCTCTTAATGGCTTCCCTGACAGAGGCTTCGCTTCCATCAGCGGCTTAGCAAAACAAAGACCCAATCCCTAAGGAGTCACCGGCATCGGCCTGATGGACCTGATGGATTGTTGAATCACACTGACCCTGACAAATCAGACTCCTGTGTCAGCTCTCTAGGTTTAACCGCTGGGATCCGCAGAAACAATAAAGACATTCGATCCTGACAAGCTGGCAGACGAGAAAAGTCAGTGAAAGAAAAGAGGAAGGAGAACAAGACAAGAGAAGCCAAGGGCAATAAGGCGGAGAGAATGGAGAAAATACTAGTTTGGAGAGAAAATATAGTGGGAGCCTTCAAACCTTCCCATCTCCATCACTTGTTCCTATTGCCCGTAGCAGCCATATAAGACACCAGGGAGGTCCTAATGAGGTGAAGACCACCAGCACATCATTCAGTCTCACATACTTGACTCTGAATCCTCCTCAGTAGCAGAGAACGGCCTTAGTTTGTCTGTTTTCTCCTCTTTATCAGATCAGATCAGATCCAGCCACTGCTCTGCTGGAGGCCAGATGAAAGAACAGACACCAGCTTAATGTTTAACCCAATGCCCTCGTCTCGGTGCATAGTGACATATTTTCGTCTTTGCCAAGCAGATCCAGATTCCCAGGGTTTTCTATGGCTCCGTTCAGCCCAGCTGGACAAATCAAATCATTCCCTAATCTTATGTCCAGGCCAAGAGCATCAGCGGCAGGCTCCCATCTATGCTTTGATCTTGTATCACTGTCTTTGTCATGTGTTTAGACATCCCCATCTTCTATGGGAGCTGGAAGCAGGAGGCAGAGAATTCTTGGTTTCCTCCTCAAACAGATTCTTCTTGTAGACTTTGGCAAGAAACAACAGAAACAACCTCCGTACAGATATGCATCTGTACTGAATTACTAGTGGTTTCAGAGATGGATCATTGTGTAAAATAGGTCTTCATATTGACGTGATAGTGAGCGCGGTAGCGTTTATAGGAAAATTAATAGATGAGAAGGGCTTCACTTGTACCACCCCACCATTGATATACATAGACCACCGCATTGTTCCACAACCACTTGTTAAATGGTTTTTCTTAGAACCTGAGACGATGCTGGGGTGGATGAAGCGTAATCCAAACTGCTTACTTTTGTTTGCTCGATTGTACAATCACCATTCATGCTCTTGTTCTGCAATAAAACACCCACAGTCACATCTTAAAAACACTAAAAGGAATCCAATTAACATCCGGTGGACGACTGTGATGACACAGGGCTTCTGCGAGGAGGGAGGACTTTGAACATGAAGGGGATGGGGAACAGCTACTGATGAAGATGATCTAAGGGACGTCTGCTAGACTAAACAATGACCAGAGTGGATTTCAAACAGGGTGTTTTACAGACGGCAGGGAGGGAGAAATGAGTGCCCTGTTATCAGAGTAGTTTTGAAGCTTGATATATTGTGCTGCAAAAGGGCTTGTTCTGTTTTCAAAAGGCCACATAAAACCTTGACAGTGCTCCCTCTTTTGCGCTCACTCCCCAAAGTGCAAAGAAATATGAGATTACCAGGGAGGAGAAACTCCCAGCCTTCTTTCTGTTCTGTGTTGGCCCTGTTGGCACTACCGCGCCATCACGTCACATCTTTCACTGATGTTCATCAAATTCTTCTTAACACTATCTTTTTCTGATTTTTTTTCCTTCTGTCATCTACTCTCGAGCTGCTTCTCCTCACTTGGCCTTCATTTCCTCTAAATTCTTTTCTGTTCCTTCAAACCACATCAAAACCCTGGAAAAGGATCACTGGAACATTCCCGGAAAGCTCGTGGAGAACACCTGTGTATGCATGAGTACTGGCAGTGTATGCTTCTATTTGTTAATGCAGTGTGATATGTACAAGGATTCTTGAGTAACTACAGAGAAAATGTATTCAGATCCTCTCACCAAATCTCTTCCTCACTCTCGCTACAGATTTCACATCCTCTTCCACATCAGACACATTGATAAAAGAACCAGTGTGTGCCTGGCCTTGGCCTAGCTGTAGCCTGATATGACGTTAATCTCTCTGAAGTAGTGCTTCATGTGTGCCGCTTCACTCCTTCTGCAACGCTTTAGCAAGTTTGAGTGTGAGAGTTAAATTAAATAAACTTCTGTATGAGAGAATTTATTTGATTTTGGCATTCACTTAAGTCCTGCGGCATCAGAATTCCTACTGTGCATTGTGCATGTGTTTTTGTGTGTGTATTTCAGGGCCTGAGATGAGTATTTAGGGCAGACTCAGTTAAACTAACAGGTAACGGCCGTGGGGCTCCTCAGGGGAGCAAGCCTTCGCTGACATGGGAAGCCATAAATAAGGGCCCGGGGCGCAACACCATGTCATGCGTCATTTGGGCCAGAGAGGCCTGCTTTATCCCCTCCCATCATTGAGCTGCTGAGCATGGCACCTCCTAGGGCGTAATACAAAACATATGGGCGTAGGGCGAGGGGCAGAAGCACCTCAGCATACCAAACTCCTGCCTTGTCAGCAAAGCATCTCAGAGGAAAAGCAGATACAGCCAAGACGGCCTCTATAATAACACTGTGCTCTAGTAATAATATTCTAAAATCAAACTGTCAGGAAAATTGACCTATCACTTAGCTTAGATATGTACAACAGAATACATCAACCCGTCATAGCAAAATGATCACGAAGGTTACGTTAAGACAGCACAAAATGAAATAGGATTTTTGTGTGTGCTTCGTTCATATAACACATTAAATGCAACTTTTATCAGTTTCGTATATGAACTGAATGCGACCATGAAGTGACCCACATGTGCAAAACAGGTCCTGATGTACTATGTGACCATGCAGGTACGCACTGTGTCTACGGAAGTAAATGTGTTTTTCACGCCCCTTCCTTCTCCCGGAAGACAGAATTATGATGTTTGTCGCATTTCAAAAACGTAAAAGTCGGATAAACAGACTTAAGTCGCGTTGCAGAATATCACATATGTAGGTATTGGATTTAGAACCACATGTGAAAGTGACATAGGTTGGATTTGTGCTCTGATACAGGTCATAAATGGGAAAAAAAAAAGCTGATTTGGGCCGCATTTGCCTGCAGTCTGAATGTAGCTTATATGAAACATGTATACAATTCCTGTGTATTATCTGAAAAGGTATCACTGGCAGTAATTAACCCAGAGAAAATTATCCCCATGGCAAGTGTTTTCCTGAATACTGTTTTACTTCAGCTATTACACACCCAGCGTACACTGAACCGTATATCTACCCAACCCCAGCAGGCAGGGAGATAAGGTTAGCGATCTGTTGTGTGTGCTGTGGGGGATTTAGCTGCTATAGTTTCAGTGGAGAAATACTGCATTTACAAACCATTTTACTCCCATCTGTGGATGACTGACACACTGGCATAAGACCGCTGGTATCAGCTGTATAACTAAATAATAATTAGCGCACCGACACCAGTGAGCTCCATTGTTTATTGCTGCCTATAAATGCATGTATCACCACTGCTCAACGTTAAGGAATCATTGGTAGGTCAGGCATAAATGAACACTAAATGATTATTTGAAGAGTCAGATGAAGCAAGTCACTTTCTCTTTTTCCTTGGAGCCCATGACACATTTTCACTGAGAAAAAAAACCCGCCCACTCACAAGACACTACACCAGGAAACTTCTGTTTAACTATAATGATTAATCTAACTTTTTTCCAAGGTTACTGATGAATCAGTAACTATATTAAGTATGAGATGACAGTGGGCCATGAAGAATGCATTAGTGATGGGACTACTGCTTAAGTAGATATTAGGTAAGAAAAACAAACCAGCCTCTCTGAGAGTGACTCATCACCATGACCAGTGACCAAGCTGAAATTCTACCAAAAAATATGTGGGTTGAGTCTTTACAAGGAAATTCTTGGTCTACATACAAATTCATGTGATGACACAAAGTTAAGGAATATCACTTAAAGACTCAACTAATATATATATATAGTGACAAACTAAGAGTGACTAATGAATCAACATATTTTTGGTGAAACTATGCTGTAAAGGTTACTTAAAATGATGTTTCATTATTTAGGGGGAGTTGAAGACATCATCAAATGTCATCTTAAGGATTAATTTCCTGTGCTGGTAAGTAGTAAAGTCATGGTAGGAAATTTAGAAAACACCCTGCTGACTGTGTTGTATGGATAACTTCTGTTTTCTTTCCATTTTCTTGTGACTCCACAGCAGTGTTATGTCACTTCGTCTCCACCTGCAGAGATCCACCTTTCTATACCAGTGGGAGAAGCCTGTATAATCCTGAACAACTGGACTCAAATTGCCCTCGGGGAGGTATGAAAAGCTGTGGGAAGAAAGGCCAGCCTTCAGGCACTCGTTTCCTTATCAGTGGAGAGATTCAGATCAGTCCTGAGGGGGATCCCTTTTCTCTATCTCTTCTCTTCTTCCTAATATTCCCTTCCTTTACACTTTTCTATTCGTGTTAAACATCTAACATACAATCATTCATTTCCTGGTGGGTTTAATTCATACAATTGGAATCACACTTTGGTTAGTCATAACACAGTATTTTGTAAAAAAGCAGTCTTTAGGTGGAGATATAAATGCCATAGATGTGGCTTTTGACTGGCAGCTGCAGAACACACCCAAAGGAAAAGACCTTTCTATCCAGAGCAGCGAAGCGTGAGTAGCCCACACCCGATGTGGAGACCAAGGGTTTAATCACTTCCCAACATTTGCATAGATAATAGGTGGGTTGTAGCAATAACTAGTGAGAATATCAGTTTTAGAAGAGCATTACTGATTATTATCAGCCCTTGAACAAAAAATTAAATCCAATTATTTCCCAGTGTTGGGTGGGGAGAGCAGCCAAAATACTGTTGGTAAAAAAAAAAAAAATGGTCCAGACAAAAGAAGAGATGGATTTGATGATTCATTAGCCCAGTAGTTACCCAACCCTCGTGTTCCACTCTGCTTACTGGTTGTCTTTGCCCCAGTACTTCCCGCTTATGCCTTAGCTTTACATGTAATTGGTAACATGAGGTGTTACCCGGACTTTTATTAAGATAAAAGACTTCATACCCAATGTCAACGACCACAATCAACAGCAGAATACAAAGTTATATTGATACCACTGTCGTAGAAATAGATTGAGATTCAGTAATAAGTTTAACAAGGATTAAGTTTCACAGTCTCTATAGACAATTATGACTCTGCTTAATTTCTAGATACAAACAAGAAACAACACATGGTGGTACATTCTCCCAGCCTCTACAAAAGTGTAAAGAGGTGCTTGTTACTGATGCTAGCTTAGGCTTTTTAATTTTAAGGGTAATCTGAGAAAATGTTGGTTCTTTTCTGTCTGATTTGGAAATTAAATGAGAATAGCAACAAATAGCCAACAATAGTGATGGGATGTTCAGCTCTTTTGGCTCAGTTCTGCTATTTTGACTCCTGAACAAAACTATTATAATGCAATTATAAGGCTTCTCATAAAAACACTGCACGTGAAAGGGTTTTCAACACACAAACCATTGATTTTTGCAAAGTTATGGTAAAATAAAGGTCTACAAAAAAATCCTAAATTAAGAATCATTCAGGAGTTGAAAGAGCCGGCTCTTCTTTGGGAGTTGAACCAAAAGAGACGAACTTCCCATAACTTATATTGCAGGAAATTTTGTACAAAAAAAATAAAAAATACAGAATTGTTTTCCAGTTACTGAGATAAAAAAAAAAGTCAAAATCAGAAAAATGAGAAGTTCCAACCCCACTTTCACCTATGTGGACAACTATTACCCAAACTATGCCTAAAAGTCACAAGATTGTCAAAAACTGTTTATTTAAGAGCTACAAAACTATACTGTTTCCATTGGTATGTACTGAATGATTGACAAGAAGATATTTTGTAGATATGTAAAGAGCAAATAAAAAAAGAACTTAGGAATGTAGTTTACAAAAGGGTTAAGACGAAGGGTTAGGGGCGAGAGGCTAGGTATCTCACTTTGACAGCTGCCAGCTGCATGCAATAATCCCCAATGCTCCTGCTCAAGCTCTTTATATATTTGTGTCAGAGACAGCAGTGTCTATGTGAGAGTGATTGTCTGGTGGACAAGAACATCCGGTAACAAGACACGCTCTCAGACAGCGTTTTACACCTTCTTCCTCTTGTCTCTTCCGTCTTGCAGCTCCCTCAGCCCCTTTCTGCACTGACTTTTATACACTTCATGCGCACAAAGGACAGGCCTGTAAAACCTACTGCTGTGTTCTGTAATTTGCTGCGTATCCTCACAAGGCCTGTGACTGTTTCGGATTACCCAGCATGCTCGCTGGGCCTGTAAGACATAGTTAGAGGTTTCATCTTATACCTTAATCCCAAGGAATTCTGTATGGGGCTGCAAACTGTGTGACAGGGGTTGATTGAGACCCATCATGCTGAAGGGAGGCCCTGAAGTGTTATGAAAACCCCACTATGTTTCCATGGCAACTCGCAGTGTGTAATAGGGAGAAAGATTATGTATAAGGCATGTTTACTCAAAACAATAAATTCCAGTATGCTTATATCAAGAGGCGAGTCTTACTGGATAAGGTTCCTCCAACTAGGCTGGTTTCCTGATGAATAGGTCCGGGGGCCACACTAACTAACCAAAGATGAAAAAAATTAACATATTGCACACTGAAAACACATCTTTCTTTATAATGCTAGCATAATTCCATTACTGTGGTAGATTAAAGCCAGGCTGGCCTGTCAGAAAGCGTTCATAAACAATGGGAACAAAGCCATGTTATGGATTCTATCTGCAAACACCAAAGTGAGCCAAGACCAGACACAGAGTAGCTGACGTGATGAGAAAACATGGGCTGACGTATTTGTAGGTGTGGTGGCCCTCACAAGCTGTGTAAAAGCGGCAGGACATAATCTTCATCAAAAGGGAAATGAAATAAGTTATGTAATAACTCATTTTAATATGAATTTTCTCCAAATGCTATGGCAAAAATGTCATTAAATAAGATTTATTTGAATTAATAATCTCAGAATGATTGTGTTTTGATTCCAAATCTTTTAAAAATGATCCTCAAAGATGTTCGCAGTAGCATAGTACTAGAGCTGTAATCCATTATTTGTCAGTGATGCTGTGATTTTATCCACAAAAAGGAGACTGAGTACTTAATCCTCTGTGGATAAGATTTTACAAGCTAGCTCACACATTTTTACAACATGGCAAACAGACAGTAAACACCAGGACGGCACTGTGCTTTAACACGTGATTAAGACACCGCTAATTAGATTGCGGACAGTAAAACTGTGCAGGCCATCGTAAAATAGAGCGCAGGGGCAGTCCCGAGTGAGGGATCAGGTACAAGCAGCAGACACAGAAGTCAGGACGCTGCAGGTCGCTGACAAATGACCGAGTTAGGGTTTCTGATTTCTGATGCTTTCTCTGGGTGAAAATGTAAATAGCAGACTTTTTAATGGCAAAAAAAGAAAGACCCCTTGACACACAAGCCCCTAAAGTCCACCATCCATCTATCCCTCCATTCTCCTCCTCCCTCGTCTATGCAGTGGTTGGTCCCATGAAACAGGGGTCAGGGTACTAATGGAGGACCTCGTGGCCTTGAGTGCCTCTGGAAACAAACCCCTCCTCTCCCTGCTCTCTTATAAATCAAGCAAGCTTCATTGAGAGTGGCAGAGTCCTCTGATGTCCCAGCCATGTCTCATTTCAAAGTCCTCCTGAAGGCTCACACGGTTCCACGTTTACTCACTGGGCACAGGGGAGATATGTGTGTGTGTGTGTGTGTGTGTGTGTGAATACGGGTTTGAAGAGAGAATCACGGGAAGTGAAACAGCGTGCAAGAAAGAGTTTTGGTTAGAAAGAACTAGAGGGAAATTAGGAATAGAGAAGATGTCCCTGAGGAAAAGGGGGCCTCTATAACTAATGTTTATTTAGTAACTATGCTGCATTAGACCACTCACTTGAAAGTATGCACAATAAATCATACCACTTTGGAGAAAGACCAAGTTGTGCTCACATGGACGTACGTGAGTGTAGAGCAGAAAGAATGCCTTCCGCCGCAGCAGTTTACGACGTAAGCCGTAGATTCTGATTTGAAGTGCAATCATAACATAATTTCCCTCCCTGTGTGCGTCCTACACAAGGCTGAGTGATTGTTGAGATAATAGCATGCTGTGGTTTTCTTTAGCCTATGCATTATAGCAAAGCCAGACGGGTTGCATATAGACTCCTTTCCTGACTGCAGGTTTTGTTGTTACACATCATCTGAATGACATTGAAAGCACTTAATCAAAAACACTGACACATAAAAAACATACATTTTGATGTCAGAAGTACAAAGAGTAGAGCACTGAAACTATAAACCATGAGGTAACATAAAGAAATTATTTGAAAAGGGTAAGTAAGTAAATAAGGCAAATCTATGACTCACATTAAACTATATAAACTACCACTACACACAAGTACAACACTGGACAACTGTATAAACAATAAATATTCTTGGAATTTTTTTTTTTTTACAAATCTTTACATCTTTGAAAACTCTTAATATGCAAAAGGAGAAAGCAGAACTGGCTATGACATGCAGGAGAACTTAATCTGCTAAAAAATGCTATGCGTCTCCTGTTTCACCCATCATTGTGATGCCTTCCTCTCAGATTTTAGGTAGTGACAGTGTGGTTTTCTTAATGTTTCCTTATCTCCTTTAAATGCAAAGGGATAGGAGGCTGATTTTACATGTAAACCAGAACCCAAGGTGTCACTTGTGACTTTATTTAAAGAGGAGATTTTGGAAGATCGTGAAGATACTATTATGAGATCAGAAGGCAAACTCTCTCTCTCTCTCACACACACACACACACACACACACACACTGTTTACTTAAACCGCAGGAGTGTGTGACACCTTAGTCGTAACTGGTGTTAACCCCCAATGTGGCTGTTGTTTTGAGTGTTTCAAAATGTCTGCTGTTAGAGACCTGAGAATGTGTTAACATCAAGATGAGAGGAAGGTGGTTTGAGGAGGGAGCAGGGAGGGAGGGAAGGGGGGGGGCGTTCAGACAGACAGAAAAACATTCCCCAGTCGCTACGCTCATTTCCATAAGTCAGACCGCTGCCATGAAGCTTTGGACCTAACAATGGATGTTAACGACCTGACTCCCACCACTGGAAGCATCGTTACCTGCTGCTGAACAGTAAGGGTCACTCAGGGCCTGATTCATGACTGTGGACACCAAGGTTCACTTCATTTGCTTGACTGTTGTAGTTACAACGTTTAAAAAAAAAAAAAAAGAAAAGAAAAAAGAAAACAGGGCTCAGTTTCAGGTGGGAGAAGCCTCATCTTGTTTAGCGAAATCTGAGTGAAAGCCTGTAACGTCAGCGAGACCCACAGTGATCATCTGTGTACGGCGGAAATCAAAAACAACATTAACAACAAATAACTTCTACTGCAAACACTTGTGAGATTCATTAAGTCTGGAAAGCAACAAAAGAAGATAAATACAACCAACAATACACATCATTGTATAAGTGTGTGTTTTTCTGAGGTTGTATTTTATGCCAATGAGGTAAACATGTATGCCTGCAATTACTGTCAGTACGTGATTTGATCTTGGAGCACTCTATGATGATTAATTCTTAGAAATTCTTAACCGCAAGACATGTGTCACATATCAAGTTAAAGGGCTTTTTAAAATCCACTGTGTTTTCTTGGAGAGGTGGGCTGCGATGGGTTGCACAATAGACGTCAGATGCATTGTGTAACTGCGAGTAGGACAAGATTGACATGTTAGTGCTAACTTGTGGTCCGTTTTTTGATATATATACGTTCTATGATTGTGAGACTGGACAGCTTTACATGCACTGGCACATGAACTGTGTGTAAAATTGAGTATTTCCTAAGGGCTCATAAACAGGAATATTCATTACAGCTCACTTTCATATGATTGAGGTGTAGGCTGTGCATGCCAAAGTATCTCCCTTACCATTCATCTGCTGACATGCAGTCTGTGTATTGGGGCAGTAAAATATAATAGGAGATGGTAAAACTGTTTGCATAATGCTAATTTTGAAACCCGGCTGAAATGTTAACCTTTGCAGACTGAAGATATAACAATGCAGGTGTTAGAAAGGGTGTTTTCTCCACAGGCAACAAATCTCACACGTTGTCAATGGGAGATTGGCAAAGCAGAGAAAAAGATTAAATACCTAGCCCTTATCTTGGAGACCTTTTCAGCAAGGCGGACTATCACTCTGTATCAAATGACATTAAGGTAATGAGCCTTAGGCGCTACAAAAAGCTGTAGGTAGCGAATTAGCAGGCTGGCTTGCTCATGCCTCCCATGGGGGTGATGAGTGAAGAGAGGTATGATTGGTTTACAGACATTTATCCAAGCCAAATTTGTGTGTGTGGGAAATCACACACTGAGCCTAACAAGTCTTGAGGCCACAAGGCCACTGCCAAAACATCTTGCTCCTCTTAGCATGGAGGTGATAATGAATCTAACACCTTTGGTTGCTTTAAAGCAATCACACCGATCTGACAGGTAGGAAAGCATCAAGAAGGGGTGGGGGTGGGGGGGGCTCTGTATTTGTATACACATAAATACAGCTGGAAATGTAAAGACCACCATCATACTTTGTTACTTTCTTCTTCATTAAACCAAGCTATCTGCAAAAATACAAACACTACACTAAGAAATAAAACCACATTTACCGGTGATTGTGGACATATCTACAATTTTTTTTTTCAGCTCTCTAAATAGTGTATCATATCTCAGAAATGCAGCTTTCGGATAGACTCCAGGTTATGGAATTTAATCTGAACTGGCAGAAATGGTAACACTACCTATGATTAAAATTGCACTCATGCTTAACATGTATTTGACTGACAATTTCTGACAACTATTAAGTGTCAGGTTACTTTTTAATGCATACTTTACAAACACATGTCAACAGCCTGGGGTACAGATGCGGGCGTTTCAGTTTTGTTTTCACAAAACCTCAACAGAAAGTATCATCTGTTATCATCTGGTTAGCCAGCACTTATGGGTAAATAAATACCGTTTCTTGTGTGAGAAGGCAGCTTAATTATCCTCACATAAACGTTTGTTTTCTTACCGTAGAAGACAGAATGTGATACAAATACACTGCTCAAATGTTTAATAAGAAATCCGTGAGGAAAACTAATGCCGGACTGTTGAGCCGAATATGTCAGCAGTAATTCATACTAACATAACATAAGGTCAACCGCTTTACATGGTGTTAATGGGTCAGTTCACCCATTTTAGACAGTCATCTATTGCTGTGAACATCACGTATTCCGTATATTTTTTTAAATCTACTTCTTATATATATTTTTTTACAGAACAGAAGTAACCGTCTTTCTTCATTTCGTGCAATTTTAACAAATTATTTTTTGTATGATTACAGATCAAGTGTCGCTTTCAAAGGTGGATGAGGGGATTAAGATATGGGCAACAGCATGCAACAAACGTCAACTAAATCAGGTATCATGGTTGTTAAACTGTTAGAGACATTTTATATTAAGTTACTATTTGCTTTAAGGTAAATCTAAATCAGCTGAAGTGTGTGAAGTTGCGTGTGTCTGTGAGTTCAGTTCCACACCATGTCAGCTCTTAACAGACATGCTAATGTCCGTTAAGGGGCCACTTGAAGCTATCAACAGTTTCCTTAATGGGCAAGTTCATGTTTATTCTCTCCCCACTGGTCAGTGGTTCCTCTGGCGTGCAAAAGGAGAAAAAAAAAAAAAAGACAGTCACTTCTATCCTATTTTCTCATTCCCTGTCCCCATCAATCTTCCGTACCCCTACTCAATCAGTTTCTCTACAGTTCCTCTTCTCATGTACCCCGTCTCCAGCTCTGCTCCTCTGAAACATTCACCCCTCTCCCTCCTCCTCCATCATTCTTTCACAGCTCCTCTCTTCTCCCGTCACACTCTAATCTCGTGGTCTGAAAGGTGTTTCCTGAGGAGGGCTTGTGAGAAGACAGGAGGGAGTGATGGATCGCCCGGTGGATGCTTCACTTTGTCCTGCTCTACAGGGCAGGAACAGGGTGGGGTAGAGCATGGGTGCAGTGGGGGTCTGGGAGGTCTGACAGTGGGAGTGCTGGGTAAGGTGGTGTTAAGGAGTTAAGCAAGGTAATAGCTCGTTTGAAAGGTGGTGTTGAGGCGGAACACAGAGGATCTCACTGCTCCCATCTGGTTCTGCCTGATGTGAGCTAATAATAGCGAAGGCGGCAAGTTGGAGAAACATGTGCCTTCTGTAAAATGTGGACATGATGACTGCTCAGACTGTATAATCCATTACAGTGAAATAACCCAACTGAGGACTAAGTCCCAAAACAGCGAGTGATAACAATCACTGACTTTGTAAACTTCAAACATTCACCAGCCATTTGTACAGATAAACAATTTAATCCGTCTCTTATGATTTCCAAGAAGTTAATTTGCTTGGCCAAGAAATAGTCCAGAGAATAACCAAGAGATTTAGAATTTAAACAACATTCATTATGCTGATAACTACCTGCCGGCTGTGGATTCATGTTCAGTCAGATTCAATCTCGACTGTTCCTTTAACGCATATAAAAGTTCACAATAACCACTCTCTAGACACAGCGATGTACCCTTTTTCACATGCCAATTTTTTCATTTATTACCTCGGCTATAGATGAAGGCATTTCAAAAGACGCCATCGTCATGAGCACTTATTGAAATCAATGGTAACATGTTGCTTTTTGTTTTGCACACATACAAATCATAATATTGCCTCTCCCATGATCTAAGAATTCCGTCAGTCCCATTATTAATATCAGACAATAAAAAAAAAGTTTTAATGCTGCTCATAGATTCATAGATGCAATTACCTTAAAAATGTTTGCAGAATTCTGGCAAACAAATATGTCATCTTAATACTTTTGATTATTGAGTCAGAAGGAGCCAAGAAAAACTCAACTCAAATGAAGATGCATGGCTAGATTCAACCCAGAACACAAACTTATCACAGTGAGATTTTATATATCGAATTTTTCATTTAGAAAAAGGTTCAGCCCAGCAGTTTTATTAAAACATCTTCACTGAGTTGAACATTAGAAGAGCAATGAGTAAGAAGGTCTGTATGCCTGTCTTTTTTTAGATACTGGGTCCAAACAGATAGGTTATGCAAACAATTCATATTGTTTCCTTTGGTGGATACTATGGGTGAACTTCAAATATTTACAAAAAACAATAAAAAGTGTGTGATCAGCCAGGCTTCAATATAAAATCAGCAGTATTAACACTTGCGTTTTCCACTGCTGCAGAACCCAGGAGTGTCTGCTGTGATGTAACAACATATGGACACTCCTGTAGGCCAAAGTTCTGTTTACGTACACTCAGCTGCGCTATATCTGAAATTGGGTCAAACATCTTATTAATACTTTACTCTGAGCTTTTAACTTGCATGCCTATGACACATTCATTCAAAACTTTGATACCATGTAAATGCAGATAGTGTCCCACCTCCCTGTTTTCTCTTCAAACAGTGATTTAGTATGCGTCCAGGTGCTGTGTTTGGTTACACAACACTGACACATATAGAGTAGACAGACAAGACAGATAAGCAGGGAGGAGAGGCTGTCCGACAGCTGCCTGCCTGGTTGGGTAACACTCCAGTGGGACCCCCCGAGAGGAGCCCAGCTTGGGGTAACGTCTGCACTACAATCGGGAAGGGAGACTTCAAACAAGAGGCCTGTACACCCACCACCTCTACTGTTCCCCCTCCTGCTGTTCTCCCGAACCCCGCGGGGTATCTCTGAAGACCATCCCAGCAGTCAGCACACCATGAATCAGCCGTCTACGCTCTGACTGCCACCACACTCTCCTACCAGGTGTCGCTCTCTTTCTGGACTCATTTCTAGGCAAATGACTGAAGTCAGGAATGTGTGCTACATGTAAATAAATATGTTCCACTACACTGGCCCTCATTATCACCCCCTACAGACCTGCCTCTTTATCCTTTGTTGCCACATCCTAACTGTGCTGGAAGCAAAAATCCACACACCAGGGACAAGGTCAGATACCCAATTAATTTACAGCAGGGAGTTTTGAGCAACATGACTGAGCAGTTATCACCCTGCGTGTGTTAATGTGGCAAAAGATAACAGAAACACAACCAACAGTACATTGCAACTAGGCAACAAATTGCAGGGAAGGAGAAAATGCCATTTTTAGAAAATGACAGACTTAACAAACCTGACAAAATCCCCCAAAGCCAACCTCATTACCTGAAAGCATGTCCACAACAGATTTTAATCCTGATGCATTATGTTCACCATGTCATATCAAATCAGCTAAAATATGCTCTTGCTGCAGGAAACCCAAGCAGCCACAGCTGACACTCTGCAGACAGGGCCCCAGGGACCGGAGTGGCTCAGCTGAGGACATTACTGCACGCAAAGCAACCTCACATACACACACAGACTGGTGGCAGACAACAGTCACCCTGTCATCTTCGATTGTGGGCCGCTCATGTTGGACCAGCGACACCTCACACACAGCTCAGTGTGTCTCGGCCCCCCTGGTGTCCCACTGCCGCCACAGAGTGACTGCCAAAGAGTTACTTCAGCTCTGCAGAACAAACACAGGAATCTGCCTGTCTGAAAAGCACGTATTTGAGTCAAAATACGCCTAAATACATCGCTGAGCTGAGGCCTTTAATTTGACGTTGCATGTATATAAATGCAAATTGATTTTCGGGAGTAAAACTGATCACCTTAACATTTTTAGTTCAGCTAAGACCCAGACTCAAAGTGTTTGGCAAGTGAATAAATCACAGAAAGTCATCTAACAATAAACCTGCAGCTAACTTTAGCAACTGTTGACAGGAGACAGGAAACATACACATTAAACTGTTTTTATAGTGGTTCTGCTTTGTCAGAAAGGTAAACTATACTTGTTTTCTCTACCCTTTTCTCAACTCTTGTTTACAATATACCCTAACATATGGTCTAAACTCATCAAAAAAATCATTCATATGCAAATTGACGGACATATTGACAAACATCTTTGGCCCAGAGCTAGATTTTGCTAACGCAGCAGCTCACATGTGTTTGGCAGATGGCACCATGTAGATGGCACAGGAGGTCAGAAAGAGCATCCAGCTGTATATCTCTCCCACATTCAGGCCCTCCAGGAATGTCTGAACAAGGACAAGGATTATGGCACCCTGGTTTGTGTTTATATGTAGCTGCTTCTGTGCATGCGTGTGTTTGCACGTGTTGATGAAAAGCAGAGTGCTGTTAAAATGAAACTTACACCTCTGCTTTTGATCATTAATGTTTACTGTCCAACTGAAGTACGAGCCAAATAAATCCCACATGACCTAATGCAGCAGGACACGCACACAGAAAAGAAAAACCTTGGGACATTAAACCAGAATGGCAAAGTTTCCGACATATGATGATGTATGTATTAAACAGGTTCTTTCTTTGAAAAATCATTAGGAATATAGTATAAACAATTCTGCAATGTTCAGTCACTGATCTGTCACAGGAAAAGTTTTATACAAATAATTTGAATATTGTGACTAATTTCTACATCACCAACACCAATTTTTGTAATAGTATCTGATAAAATCAACTTATAATTGATAAACCAAAGAATAACCAATTAAATCATCATTAAAAATATTGGTTAATTTGTTTTCACTATTACTGATGTGCTTCATATTAATATTGTCATTTCTGTTGCCAAAACTCTCTAATTGTAGCTCATATCCAATGCATTTTTCCTTTATAATAAACATTATTGGCAGTAAAGGCTGCAGAGGATTGCCTCTGAATGTTGATAATTATCAAGTGCTCTGGCCTGCCAGACAAACTATAAACCTCGTCATACACGCAGATAACACAGCAGGAAATTCCCAGAGAAATGCATAATGAAACGCAGTGGAATCACCACCCATTGTTGTGAGGGATGTGTCTCTCCAGCACAGAGGCCCCAAGCTTTATCATTCTTCAGCCTGGAAATCTCCTGCTCTATCTCATCAGATTTACAATGTCTAATTGCATAGATACAAGTGTACAGTGTGTGCCTGTGTACCAAGGCCAACATGAGGCATTGCAAACACGTGGAACACCACTGAACAAATAATTGGAAACAGTGTGCCTGAGATTACCCAGTCCACAAGAGACTGATTTTATTGATTTGCAGGTAACACCGAGGGCCTTATTATTAGAACGTCAACAACTGCCCCATCATTAGAACAGCTTGCATCTGCTGTATCCATACATGGTAAAGTTGGCCAAATGTGTGACGCCTTCAGACCTACTTTGTTCAACAAGTATTGGGGTTTGGGGGCTACTGAGGGTGACCCCTTATTGTTAGGTGCTCCCTTTGTGGTCACACTCCTCACTGTACTGAGAAGAGTAAAATAAAAGCTTTCTCTAACAGTCGGTCATGCCCGACTGCTCCTGGCAACAACAGGTCCCAAGGACGCAGACCTGCCTGGCCTATATTGGCTTGGCTCTCAGTTTGCGGTGGCGGCACTAGCCCCCTGTCAGCTGTCCCATTCAGGGACGGACCGACCCTTTATTAAAGCTTTGAAGACTGCTGAACAAAGGGGCGTCCTATGTTTAGATGATAGAATGTAAGCAACTGGTTTTCTGCTTGGGCAACACAAGACAAAGAGCCGCCTTCTGAATACGGAGAGTAAGCGAGAGAGAGAGAGCGAGAGAGAGAGAGAGAGAGAGAGAAAGAGTGAGAAAGCTAGGGAGAGAGAGGGGAGCAGGACATGAGTTGTGAAGATAGTGGATCCTAAGACTACTTTGATGGATCGAAAATTAGGGCGATCTGGCAGGTGATTGTGGATGAAATAGAGGCTATTCAAAGAAACTGAAATAAGTGATTATTGCCACCTGTGGTTCTGATGCCCTTAAGATTAATATTAAAGCCACTGAGCCATGGCTTCTGTTAATTAGAGGATCAGATATCAGTCATGCTCCATACTGCAGTAGTTCTCAGCATCTGCAGTACCCATAGTGCACCACTTTCCTGACCCGCTAAATTCTGATCATACGGAGTCTAAAGTGTTTTTAGAACCAATAATTATATAAAAGTGTTTGTTGTTACAGACTCTGTAGTCAACAACAGAAACAATTTAAGTTATACTAGTTCCCTCTTGTGTGTACCTTTGCTTCACGAAACACCAATACCTTACATCATGTGACCTATGTGGTAGTTTTAATGTACTCTTAAAAGCCACATGTGGTTTTGAAAACTTCTCAGATGACTTTTTCTGACTACATTTATTAAACATCACCATTAGCGGCAAGACGTAGATTTTTCTTTTGTATCAAATGCATGCGGATTTAAAAAAAAAAAAAAGAAAAGAAAAGAAATGACAACCTTTATCTTAGCAGCATTGTTCTCCTGCAGTTTGCTGAAACCAATGTGCCCGTTTTGGATTTGTTCTAATAGCAAATGAAGTTCAGTAACTTCAGCTTTTTAAGATCATACCATTAGAGTTACTAACAGTCCACTGTCAACAGGTGTAATACACAGCACGGTCCTTACTTATGCAGGCCATCATATGCATACCTGATCGTGGCTGGCTTGGAGGGTGCTCCCGGTGCCGTGGAAAGTCATTTGCACAGGGGAGAGGGTCAGATAGGTCACAAAATCCTTGCCACTTGGTGCATCACTGTACTGCACCTGGAGGAGAAGACATAGGTACATGAACTCAGTGATGTCAATGGTAAATGTAAAAAAAAACCCAGATGATTCAAAGCACCAAAGTCAAGTATTGCGTTGAAAGCCTCTCAGGTTTTCAGTGGGATACAGTCTAGTGTTTTTGGAAGTGGCTGGCTTGAGAGTAAATCTTGCATGTCTAATTGCCACCGCAGAGCATTTGTGGACAATTACCCCACACCATACAGAGATGGCAATGAAGGGGAATGAATGTAAGGGTGTGTATATGTGATTGTGTGGTGGTGGTGGGATGGGGGGGCACCCGGGAGGGTAGCAATGACATCACCAGTGGCCCTTCATCACTGAGAGGTTAACTCTGCAGGCATTCCTAAATGCTGTGCAATCAGGACTGTTATGACATGATGCTCTTCTGGGACAGTTTGCTCCTTAGAGCCAAGAGCTTTGGTAATACTGCCTGCTTGTCTGCCCTACTTCTCACTGGCTCTCGCTCTGTGCACGCGTACGTATTTGTATGTGTGTGTCTGTGTCTATGTCCATGTGTTTGCCTGGCCTACTTAGGCCTAGGACAGCTGCAGGCGTCTTAATAAATGGCACAAATAAGTACGAAAACCGAACGAAAATGAATATCTGACGAAGGGACAAATGAAAAGAAACAGAACACTACTGATTTGAAGTTGCACCTCAATACGGAAATGAAAAAAAAAAGAAAAAAGAAGAAGCTAGCAGGTATGGAGATTGTCTTTGAAGTCAACATGCCTTCTAGCATCTTTAGAGACTAGACTTCAACTCCTCAGATAAGCCAGGGATAACAAAAAGACTTATTTTTTCTTAATTTGTCATTACATTTGTCTTAGTTTTGTTTTTCTATATATAATTTCACTTACGGCTAGCGTTGAAGAAATCTGTAACAAACCAAGGTGAAGTCCCAATGTAATGAATTTATACATACTGCATGTAATGCTTTATTTTAAGCAGCAGAAAATGCGAATCCCAACTACAGGTGTATATATTTTCCTTTAAGCGCAGTAAGTTAATGCGTTTCCGTCTCATTTAGGTTACAATTTGTTGGCTATACATCCTAAAAAGTGTGTGCAGTTCACTATATATGATCTGTGACTGAAAGCTTCCAGAGCGAGGTATGTGTGTCTCTCAGAATGAATTATGATCATAGGTGGAAAGTGTGCTTTTGTGTGTCTGTGTCAGTTCCAGCTCACCAGACACATGGAAGTCCGCCCATAAAGATGTAGACCAATCATAACACAGACAAACATACAGAGGAATGAAATTGTGCAAGCAATGATATGATCAAACATGTGATGCTGCGTGTATACACACACACAAACCTACACACACAGACACACACAGGAGGCTGATGAGGACATGGGCCCATGCTGATAAATTGTGGAATGCTATCTGTTATGTGTATGAATGATGAATATAGTAAAGTGAGCCGCGGAGAAAGCCTTGTGACAAGTTAATCTCTAATAAATTCTCCAGGGTTCATAAGGAAAGAGACAAAGAAAGAGGCAGAGAAGTGAAAAAGTAGTACAGGGAGGCTTAGGGTAATCGTATAAATCTTTCTTTGTTTTTTTTTTGTGTGGTACGTACAGAAGGTTGTTAGAAAGAATCCTACTTTAAAGATCAGAAATGTATATTATTGGAGTAAAAAGCAGATTACCATCAAATATTTTGAAGAATTAGGAAATATGTGCATTGACATTCTCACGGGCAAAGAGCATTTTCCCTGTTTCCAGAATTCATGCTAAGAAAATGTCGCCCGTCCTGACCATAGCTTTAACTCTTACAAACTGTTCATTTCTTAAACCTTCACAGTTTGGTTCGGGTCAAATTTAACCCAGACCAAGGATTCCCTCATAGTAAGTGTCTTTTTAACTACAGATTTATTTAGAATAAACAGAGTATCCCACATTAATAAATATGTGTAATATATAAATATAATGTTTCAGAGGAGGAAGAACATATTTTTTTAAGAGAAAGGAGAAAAACATCTACTATCACCCAGTATCATGTCCTGTTTTACATAAAAAACATAAAAGCCATTATGATTTATATATAAAATTAACCCGAACTAGCCTCAGTGTCCAAAACTATGTAGCACCTGTACAGAAGTATAACATTTTAAAAATATTTGTGTGTATTTTGGCATAATTTAGGAAAATGCATCAAATTTCAGGGTATTTTTTTACTACTATTGAATGTCAAAACGGGTCAAATTTAACCCGACTAGTATGCAAGGGTTAAAATAACTGTAGTGATAATGAACAAAAAAGCTGTATTTTATTCCAGTATGTAAAACAATCCTTTGAAATCTCGGAGATTTAATGTGCGTGAACAAAACAGTGTGTACAGTCTGAGTGCAGAGATATGAATCTTTGTGTGTGAGTGCATAATTGTTCAGTAAACTGGTTAATTTAGGAAGTATAAAGGCCTGTGTTGGAAGCCTGTGATGTATGGTGTAATCATGCCGTCTGATCAACAGGCACTCCGCTTACTTCATCTATTGTGAGCTGTCAGGACTCCAGCTGAGGGTGAGGCACTTCCAGGGTGCTGCAGGAAACTGGCACTCTCTTTCAGTTTCAGACAGTAAAGAGATATATCCTTAGATAGATCGACTTTCCAATAAATCTCAGCTTTGCCTTTTGTCCAGATATGTGCGCCAACTAATAAGAAAGCCTCACTGACAATAAAGGACACAGATGAGGATAGATGTGAAGGATTGTATAAGTAAATGAAAATGGTCTGTGTCGGGCTCCAGATTTGTTTCTCAGTGCATCATATACATTTTAGAAAGTAGCTGCTGAAAACACAGGATTGTGCGCTATGTAGTACCTCTTTGCAGGCATCCACTACTATTCATGTTTGCTTTTCTAAGATTATTTTTGAAGGCAATGGAGCAATAAACAGCAGAACTTGTCCCCAGACACTGAAAGGTTATAAAAAGCAGAGCACATTTGCATGAGTGGTTCTCCGGCTCCGTAGCTGCTAGGTTACGCTAGTCCATAAAGATTACTAACTGGCATGAATGGAAAAAAAATAGCTTTATAAAAGAGGGTAACATTACTTGACATTTAAAAAAGGCTGCATCTTTCATCAGAGAAGCTGACAGGAGGTTAATATGCAGGTTAAACAAAGCAGCCTATGGGTGTGAACTAAAAATAGGTGCTTCTGTCACTTAAAGAAAATGCATTTCCACTTAAGTGTACATCATATTTTGAAAATGATCACACCTTTGCCTTGTAGTAAGATAGCTAATGCGTTTTGTGATGGAAACTGAATTGAAATGAATGGAGGGAGGGAGTTTGGTGGCTATGACATGTACAACATAATGGCTTCAGCTTCAACAGAAAGAAGTGTGTGACGCCAAAGAAACTGAAAATATTCTAAAAAGACCTTAAATTTAAGGTTTATCATCTCTCAGTGGCAGAATACAGTGAAATAAACCCCAAAAAATGTAAGCGCCTTCACCTGTTACACATTCACTGTAATTGTCTTTTCCTTGACTGTAGGTGGGGAGTTTGCTGTTGTTCCCAAAATGCTCCTAATTACTCTGCATGTGAAATTGGACAACATAAACAAACTTGACGCGCTCCAACCATCAGCCAAATACTTCATCAAATTTGGCAGAACACCAAACATCACCTGGAGGTTTTATTCACTTAGTGGTTTGTCGAAAAAAATTAGCGAGGCTGCCTGATTACTTTGAAAACGTCCTGGTGCCTCTGACCTGCAGGCAGGAAAGGAAGTTGCCTGATGTTCATGGCATCATCTCAACTCCGATGATTTGACTAAAACCAAAATAACGAGCATCTTAGAAACAAACCCTCTATTCTCCCGTCCAGCCCGTCTGTTTCGAGTGCATGTTTGTATGCATCTGTGAGTGCATGCATTCTAAACAGGCCTAACTAATCATCCCAGGTCCCGACTCCAAAAAACGGCCTCTAATCCACTTCCTTTAGAGACAAAGAAGCAGGAGAGTTATGCAAGGACTGCGATTGATCGCCGGCACTAATGTGGAACGACCTCTGACATCTGGCTTCTAAAGCTGGATGGCTCCTCTTCAAATGCTCCTCTTCACTGGAACAAACATGAACATGCACAAACTAAAAAGCAATTTCAGTCACAGTGTTCATGCAGATAGCAGATCTGCATGAACACGTTGAATATGAAATGACGACATGAATGTGTATGCGAACAACCACAGAGAACACCTATTTCAGACATGAAGGGGAACACGTAAGTGTCGGCAAAATACGTAGACATGTGTTTTCAAGCCGAGTTACACAATTCAAAACAAATACGTACTCAGGTGTGTTATCATGTTCCTCACTCAAAACCACAGGACACAGGCACTGCGGAACGAAGACCACACTAAGCCACGTGCAGGCTGATGAATGTCAAAAAAACACAGAAATAACCTCAACTCTCCCATAAAAAAACAAGCTCCTCAAACTGGGAAACACTGTCATTGTTGGTGGAAAGCAATTAGAGGTCCACGGCGAGCCACTTCAGATTAGACCTCAGGGATCAAGAGAGTTTGAAGTACACTATTTATACATTTCACTTCTGCTGTTGACAGGAGGTTGAGGACAAACAAAGTTGCTACTTAATAAACTTTGAATGCGCTTGAATGAATTGAATGACCTAACTCGCACAGATACAGGACAATGGGACAAAACCAGTTCCAGGGCCTCTTGAAACCAAGTCATTACCAGATCTAATCCAAAAATGACATTCTCTTAAAAAAAGAAGACAAAAACTCATTTACTAGACCACCACAAAACAAAAAGGATTACATTGAATGACCAGAGTTAGATACTACAAATGCTGCTACAAGCGAAACACTGTGCATTTACAGTAACTTGAAGTTTATTTTTAGGCGAACGTTCAAGAATCCAGGAAAACAAAGATTTGGTTGAATATGCATGGTCTTAGAATAAACATGGACAATCATTACTTTGAATCCTGCTAAAAAAATAACTGACAAATAAATGCATCATTTCATTTTGTCAAAAAAATAACTGTGTTGTTTTTTTTTGCTGAGTCAAATTTGAACTAAAAATCAATATCCAAAGATATTTGGGCACAGAAAATAGCACAAAAGCTTTTTTTTTTTTTTAAATACATTATTATGCATCATTAAATTGTCATCAAAACACTTGGGACACTGTTTGCAGTTTGTGAAAGGGCTCACTCAATAGGGAAGGAGTCTAAATTGGAGGAAGAATGCAGGCCAGAGTGTTTCTGAGAACAGTGTCTAGTGTGCAGATAATGAAGAGAACTGTTTGGATTCCAAACAAAGTGCCATGTTAACACACCCTTCATCTCCCCATGCTGGGACTGTGCTGGCACACAACTGCTATCACTGCCTGGTGCCGTGAATAACATGAAATATGATCAATACTATCAAAATACAAAGAACAAAGGGGAGTAAGGAAAAAAAAACAGACGACAAAAGATTATGCTGCATATTCAAATTTGCAATATGCTGTGCTGGCACTTGAGGGTTTTTGATTTAAAGGTTTGCAAATGGGCTTGATTGTGGTGTAAAGAACATCATCACTCAGTTTTGCCAAACACACACAGACACAGGCATACGCACCAACACGCACACAGAGGGCCACCATGTAAGCAGAGAGACCGAGTGCCAAGCCAGCACAGCATTAACAGTCTGATTTATACCACCAACAGAACTTGTTTTCAAAGATCGCTCTTCACACAAATATGCCGCAGAGCGCAGCTGGAAGCCATCATTGTGCCGCAAAAATCAAACGTAGCGGGATTAGCCATCCCAAAATGTATTTTCTAACACAAATCCCAGAGTAAACAGCGAGTAGAGGAATGAGACGATGACAAGAAGGTTGGAAACAAACCGTTAGAGTCTTTGAACGTTTGCACCAGATCAGGCGTTTGATGTTGATACAGAGAGATGAGAGTCAGCAGAGATCTGGACAGGAGGAAAAAAAAAAAAAAAGAGAGAGAAGGTGGAAAGAAAGAGAGAGCAGAAACTGCCAGGCAGGGTACAAGGTGTAGTCGGCACCATTTGAAGTGGTTTTCCTATACAGCCAAAGAAGGAAGTGGAGAGAGAAGAACAAACACTGCGAAAGTGTGAGAAATCCTGGGAACTGCACTGAATGGATATCAACACCAGCCACCTGCCAAGGATAGTGTTTTCATTAACATGGGATTTCCAACATAGAAGTTCTGATTCCAGCACAGCAAAGATACCCCTCACCCCCTTCATTTTTCTCCAAATCCATCTCCCACGTCGATTCTGTTGTGGGTAGATAACATAACTCACCTGATCGCTATCTCGCTCTAGTTATTGCATATGGCTTCAGCAGGTGGACGGAACTGATAGACAGATACAGATACTGGATCGCCTTTCAGACACAATCTAAGAATGTAAAAAAGCAGCGTGTGCTGACCACTGCTCACCATTCGCAACATTAATCGATAATCTCTAAAATGCTGTAACATCCTGTTTCACGAAAAGTTCAAATCTGAACCACATGAACCTGTACTTTTGAATACTTCATGACAAACGCTGGCAAGTACCGAGGAGAGCAAGAGGTCATTCACTCCAACACTGCACATTTCACCAACAGTGTACCCTAGTAATACATGCTAATCTATAAGGTTGTACTTCAACAATAAAAACGGCGTTTTATCCCTACAATTAAAACTCTGCAGGCATGTTAAAATTCTACTCTTGGACAAAAAACAATGTCATATTTTCCATTGCAAGAACCAGAGCACAACCCTAGGAGCAGTGTAATTTCTAATTTATGCTGAAAAGGTGTTACATTCACTGTTCCTGCCAGTTACTTAGCGATATGGCTTTCAGTATTATGCAGGCAAAAATAATGAGATGCTTGATCGCTGTTCTTTGTCAGTGTTGTTATTCACGCACCTTAGGCATTACAAGGTTCACATCCTATCTATACATAAAAGAATGGGTAGTGCATCTGTCGCACTAGCTACTGTGAACTGACTTGTGTGTGAAAACATGTTATTGCCTAAAATAATAGATGTAAATTAAAAACAAACCATCCCAATTTCCAAATCATTCTCAGCACTGATCCACAAAAGACACCAGCGTGTGATGACACACACTCACATTCAGTTTCCACATGACACTGGCCTTTCTCTCTCAGCCAGTTTCACTCCCGTCCTTCTTCATTAACTCACTCATCCATTAAATCAGCCCTGCTCTGCCAACCCGCATTCACACATGGACACACAGAAAGAGAAAGCTGCTCTGCTAAGAATGCCACACTTCTTTACTTCAAATAATCAAGCCTGTATGAAAACCACTTTAAGATGTGCTCTGGGAAGGCACGAGAGAACAAATCGGTGTTGAAGCGGCAGGTGTGTCTCGCTACAGATGTTTGTTGTGGTTCCGTTTGAGGAGTGGAAATCATTATATTTCCATCAATCATTAATCTCTTATATAAAACTCCCCTGGTCACTTAAGAAAGGCTGTAGCTGCCTGTGGTGCCTCTAATAAGTGATGTGATGGCAGAGTAAATGGGAAACTGGTGACTGCAGTGCTACAGTTAAACCTTTGAACTTCCCCAAACTACACAAACAGCAAAAAAAAAAAAAAAAAAAAAGGAATGTTACTAAAAAGAAATCAAGCAAAGGATACCAATGGATGTAGAAAAAACCTGAAATACAACTGTTAAACCAACAAAAGGAGAGACAGATACATGGATAAAGAGTGAAAGAAAGAGGGAGAATCTGCTACATGGTTCTTACTCAGTGCTTTATCCTTGGTCCATGTGTTGTCTATTACCTCTTGCTTCTTTGTTTCTGCCCTACTTCCAGTGCACATACCCGCCGTGCCAACAACACGCCAGCCAAATTAATAGGAAATACACACACATACAAACACACTGGAGTAAGTGCCAGCATCCTTGCTCCAAGCTGGCGTGAGTACAGCACACTGCTGCTTATCCAGTCAGAGCTTCCACCAGAGGCTATTTTCCAATCAAATCAAAAGAAGGGCTTAGCAGGTAGGCCCAGGCCTTTGTCTGCAGAGCTGGATGGATGAAACAGACACTATGAGAATGTCCTCAGTGCTTGTTTAGTTGCTTTAATCCAGTGTTGGGCGGTCACTGTAATCCGCTCACTTGGATAACATAATTACATTACAAAAACAAAGTTACTAATCAGACCAGGAGATTATTATCAAATTACTTGAAAAATCTTACAGTGGATCAAAGTGATGTTTGTTGTTTAGTGTGGTCGAAAGACAGCCAGTCGGCACATGTGTCATGTTGTAGCTCGGTGGAAATGCAGACAAGTGCAGTTTTTGGCAAAAACATTTTTAAAAATTGTCGTGGTTTATCCTACTAAAACACATAAGAATACATAAGCCTCACAAAATCTGCCTAACATTGCTGTGTAGGCAACCAGAGGTTCTCGTTACAAACCCACATGATATGAAACATCCCTCAATGGAACACATATTGTCTGCATGTCTCAATTACAGCCTGAATTCCTCTCTTAAGAAATGGACACACACACACACAGGGAAATTTGTGTGTACTCACAGGTTTGCGGGTTTATTTACTACCACAAATACATGCGAGGGTGAATAGTCGGAAAACTTTAGTTATGTACGTGAGGTGGTTTATGGTTTATAGAATATAAGAACAACACAGACTTAAACTTCACGCACAAGCTTAGCTCAACTCCACTCCACTAAACAGAACCTGCTGCGTGTGTGTGCATATGTACAAGTGTGTTTGGGCTTGGCCAAGCAGCAGAGCTCTCTCATGTTACACACACACAGGAAGGCTCAGAGCAATAACAAAGGCCTTTCAAAAGAACCCTCAGCAGGTTAAGATAAAATGTTTTCGCTCAAACTGATAAAAAGCATCTGCAGCTTAAATGAACAGGCGCTGGTATCACTGGCATGGTATGCACCGCAGATTGGCCGGCACAGATTAAAACAGACACCAGGTTGTCTCTGTCTTACACACAAAGACACACACAGAGAGCTAAGAGTGAGGATATGTGTGTGTGTGTGTCCAGCCCAGTAATGACAGAAGCACCTGTGAGCTTTATTTCCAACTCTAAAGCCGTAGCCTGCCAATATTGTCCACAGTGAGAGGCAGAAAATGGATATTGTGATATTGAGAAGCTCTGTACTCCAGACACTTCGTGAGTCCATTAGAGGTGTTGCTGTAACGCTTTCATTGCGGTCTTCTCTGAAAAGCTTTTCTAGGCAGAATTATTGTGCATTCCGTCTCACCTGCAAGAGTCATGTGCTTGTCTATGTTTGCACACGTGAAACAGAGGTATGCCAATTTTACTCATGAGGAGAAGTGTTATACACCACATGAGGCCTGTGCTTATGTACAACCACATGCTGACCAACACATCACATAGTTCTTTACAGCAGTGGTCCAGAAAGACCATTTGGAAATATTCACTGGGAATAAATATACCAGTTTTCAGTCTTTTTTCTCCTTCCATTCCATCATCGGCATTCTACCATTCTAACCATCTGCAAACTCAACCTTGCTATATGCAACAAAAAAATTCTACTATAACCATTTCCCTTCCAAGACTCCATCAAAGGTAATGCTACTGTTTGCTAGGCTTAGCTGCAGTGAATTCTGATTGGTTTAAAAGTTCCTCCAGTGATATTTATTGATATCTAAGGAAGAAATTACACATTGCAACCAGCTTAATAACATTATCTCTTCATTTACAAACATCAAAGTCCCACACAGCAGCCCATGTTTGTTTCCTCTGTTTTAAGCTCTTTAATTAAGGGGATATTAACTCTAGTCCACATTGAAACAGTGTGGGTGATCCATCTTGATGCTAGCTTCCACCTGCTACAGAGGAGGAAAAGGAGTAGAGGAAGTCTGTTTACACCTACAGTAGTAACATATTGGCACAACACAGTCAACTCAACCCATTCTAAGGTATCAAAAAAAGAAGATATTTTTTGTGATTATGCACTATTTCAAACAAAATTCTGATTATATTTGAAATGTAAATGGTGCTTACTGTTCATAGATTCCCTCAAATCATATACATTAGCCCTTTAAAGAAAAACAACCTAAAGTGCTTTTACTTCTTCTTCCAGTTGTTGTAGAGAGTTGAAGCTGCCTAAGTATAAAAATGAAGTATGGATGCAGGTCTGGGTATAAAAATATCAGGGTATCCACACTGTCACTCCCTGATGTATGACTGTGCCATGAGGTAGCTTTTAGTAATGTTAATTTATAGTTTGTACAGTGTAATTAATACCAGATAGACTGAAATACAAATCTAAATTTCACAACAAATAAATGAAATAAAAAAAACAATTGTGAAACAAGTACATGACTTTGTTGTGGGACTGAGCTGGGACGAGTCAATGTAACCAAAAACAAATGTGCTAAACTAGTGTACTCTAAATGATAATTCCAGTCAAATAAAACACTCATTTTTGAATAATTTTACGACAAACAAAATGCATATTACTTTGATGAACAAATGAGATGAAAGATCATTTATGTGAATCCATAAAAAATAACTGTTATTTCTCATTAAATTCAATTTATGACGAAGACAAATCAACTGGATTGCCTGTAAACATTTTAACAACTAAGTGTGAAATGATGTTGTCTTTTATAATTTGACTTCCTGTAGAGGCCACACTTTAGTAGCAGATACACATCACTGGGTCTCACCTGGAAGCCTTGGATCCGAGCCAGGTAGTCCAGCTGCTGTGCAGGCTGCACCGAGACGCCACAGGCAAGGGTTGAGCTCTTCCCCTTCATAGGAAGGGAGCCTTCAGCTGTGGGTGACTGACCATTCAGTAGCAGCTCTCTGGCCATCGTAGCAGTTGGGCTGGGTGAGGAGGGTGTACTGCTGTAGTAGGGAGAATGTCCTGGGGGCAACGGGGCAGAGCAGGGTCCCATGTCTTTGGAAGTCATGTAGTTGACAGAGCCACTGTTGTTGTTGGGGCCAGGTGCACCACCCCCCTGCTTCCTACTGGCCTCCATCTCCTGGTAGACATCAGGGCTGAGGTGGAGCAGTCCTTTCTGGGCTACAGAGGTAAAGAAAGAAGAGGAAGAAATTAGTCAATGAATGGAGGGAGGGAAAAAAATAATACATTTGCGTAAATGAAGGTTTGATAAATGAGCGGATGGTGAGACAAATGTCAAATTAGTTATAAAAATACACAGGTTAAAGATTATAAAACCAAAAAAGAGAAAAGGGTTATTATGACTTAATTACTGTCAAAATAACACAATCTTCTGTCATTCACTATCAGATATTGCCAATGCGTGTTTGTGAATTTGTGTGTCCCCTTGTGTGAGTACACACATGGGCGTTGGCTCCCAAAGTGGCATTCCTTCACCGAACGTAGATGACAGTTTCATGTGGTTTGGCAGTTCCAAGCACTATCAAAGTGTCTGCTGGGAAACACACACAGCCTCTTTCTTTCTCGCTCAGAAACACAAACACTTAGACACAAACGGAGGATCTACCAATATCAACAGAGTTGCTATGACTTCATCATTGGTAGATGATGGGAAACAGCGCTGTCAGCTAACCGGCATCATGCTTTACATTTATTACTTCTTCAAATGCAGACACACCAGAATTCAAAAGCAGGTTCAACCTCAGATGGTCAGAATATTTTGGTGACCTACGGAAACGTCCCGAGTGATTTGGATCTAAAATGCTGGGGCACCATTGTTGTCCATCCGGCTTTTCTGTAACAGGACGCAGCTCCATCCAGACATGTAGTGGTTTTAGCCAACTCACCACAAATGAGCTCCAAGGCTATGTTCCGATCCAGACCATTTGGATAAATCTCATTCGTTTATGTTGGCTTCCTACACTCTGACATCACTGTCCCAAAATGGTCATGACAGGTGGAAGAGGAAAGACCACTGAGTTAAGGTTCAATTCTTTCGTCACTTTGTGGCTCCAGTGGAAGCGAGAGGAAAGAATATCAAATGTGGGGGGAGAAAAAAAAAAGGAAAATTAAAGACGTGAGGGGAAAGAAAGTAAAAGATAAAAGAAAAGGATGAGCTGGGAGCCAGAGCGGGAGGTGGGGATGAGTGGATGTGAAAACCATGCGGAGCCTCCGAAGCCCAGCCAAGGTCACTAGAGACAGGAAGACCAGCTGCGTGTCTGTGCGTACGTCTGTGTGCTTGTTTGTGTGTGCGTATGGTCCAACAGCTGGGAGAAAGCACTGGAGTGAGCGCATGACTGACAGGCCACTTCCTGTTTGAGTTAACATTACCATTACACACACACACACACACACACACACACACACACACACACAGTTTCAAACAGCCAGTCTTGATACTTCTTGCTTTCTAAAGTGTAAGTTTTCTGGGAAGCTGTAGACAGCATTTCCCATTATGAACAATGAAGTTAAAGTTCCTTTCCAGAAAGGCTTAAGGAAACAACAATGAAATCCAGCACCTATTACTCATACTACAACAAAATGACCCATGCCAGTAATGACACAACTCCTAGGATTTTTTCCCCCCTCCCAATCATGATGACAAGTTTAATTTGAATTTACACAAGTAAAACTCACAGGCCTGTGTATTCTGTACCGTCATAAAAAAAAAAGAAAAAAAAAAAGAAAGGTGTTAGCCAGCATGACGTTAGCTGCGGACAGAGTATTTGGGGGGGGGGGGTTGTGCATGTAATCTATTTGAGTGTGTGTGACCATTGCTTATGTGTGTGTAGATGTGCATGCTAAGATGTTGGCATGTTTGCATGTAACTGAGTGCTCAAAGCTGGTGTTACATGGCAAGCGAGAGCGTGAGAGCAGCAACGAGCAAGAGTGAGACAAAGGAGGAGAGACAGCGAGAGTGAATAAGTAAGAGTGACGGAGTGTATTTGTGCGTGAGGCCATCGGACAGAGATTGTGAAATTGTGTACATAAAGTGGGATCAAGTAAAAGAAAGGAAAGAGCAGTGAAGGAGCAGAAAGGGACAAAGTGAAGCTGAGAAGTGAAATGAGTGAGTGTGTTTGTGGTGCTGGTTCCAGGCAGTTTCTGAGGGGTCCCACCCAGACTCGGCGTCCGGTGGGCCAGGGGAGCGCTGGAGGGAAGCCAGAGCCAAGCATGAGACTGATCGAAAACAGATAGGGCTGGAGCCCGCCGCTATAAATCACCACAGTGGAGCAAGACCTTCGCATAGTTCACACATGCACACAACGCACAGACACACGTACGCGCACACACACATGCACAGCAGGAAATGAAATGTGGCAACTCAAGTGAAAAGCCCTGCTGCAATACCCATGGGAATAGAAGGAAGAAAAATCACTCTCTTCTTACTCCTTTTTCTTCTTCTCCCTTTTTCACGTTCTCTTATTGTGTCTTAGCCACCTTGTTTGTTGGAGCCCTGCGTCCCACAGCTTTGCACAGAACAAAGGGCAGAACCGCACACTCACACATGCACACACAATGAGTGTCTGTGGATGCATGAGTTACTTTTTTTGTATAAAAACCAAGGGAAGGACAGTGGAATAAACAAATGGCCCGTGACACATTCAGCAATTTTCTCCCACTCTGCCACTTGACGCAGGGTGTAACTGTCTTCTCAACACTTTGCATCTCGCAGAACACAGAAAAACATGCACACATTCGTCTTATTAATGGAAAAACTCCAATCAAAAAGTGCTCCGACCAGTGGCAAATAATCTGCTCTGCATACTGTTTAGATGCTCTTCTTCTTAGAGTAGCCATTTACATCCCATTTCTGTTCCCAATGGTAAAACTAAATTCAAAAACAACTCCAGAACCTGTAATATTGGACCACCACGAACACTAGTAACACCAGTAACCACAGCCGCTGACAAATCAACCCAGACGAAAGCTTTAACTTCCATGAAAAACTATACTTAATAGTATGACATAACCTCACAGTGAAAGAAGTTTCTATAATATAAACATGTATGTCCAGAGCTTTAGTGATTTATTGAGCATTAATCATATCGAAATACTTCATGGCAACACATTTTCGATTCATCAGTTTTCTCTAGAAAGGAAATTTCAACGCAAACTACAATAATCACTGTTTATCGCACAAATAGAAGTGTTTCAGCAGCCAGCATTTTTTTTTTTTTTTTACTGAACTCACTGCAGTTGTGCAAACTGATGTAGCTAACCCCACTTCTATTCAATAAACTACGATCAATCAAAACAACAGACAAACCAGAAACATCTTCCATTCGGCATTACGGCACAAATACAAAACTGAGACCAGCTGTATCTGTTTGAGTTGTAAATGGTGTTTATGTGATAAACATTATTCAGACATTAGCATTGTGTGAATGCTGTGTGGTTTGGGAAACTTTAAAGAGCTAATTAGCAGATAGTTAAGCCTCATGCTGAGTGTGAGATAAACTATGAGTGGGAATGGCATAAGACCAAAGGCTCACTCCAAGCCAACAATGGGAATAATCACCAAATAAGGAAGATTCCGTTTCCCAGGGGGCTCTGCTCTGGAGGTATTGGACAATGCCTACGCTTTGGGCTACCATACAAACCACAACCACCCAAACTGTTTACTCAAAAGAACAATCATTTATCTATAAACATAATTTAGATGAAACACCACATAGAAAATTGGACTAAATCACAGATATGACCACTATAAGAGTTGTGGCAGAGGCTCAGTCAGTTCTCATCTGGATTCTGTATATCAACTTTGGACGAGCCATGAGCAAATACAATTCCTAGTGATTAGTCTTACCAGCCTGCTTTGTACTTTTCTGCATGAGAAAGCCGAAACACCGCATCCATTCCCCCCTCAAGACTGTAGCTGGATACCTCATGTCAGGACACTGCGGTGCTGCCAGAAGTCTCCATTAGACCAGAGTGACGACAGCACATTCAAATCTAATAAGGCTATCTGTTTGTTTTCCACTCTGCTGCTCCACATCTCACAGACTATTCATTTGTCCCTTAAACTGCCCTTTTTTCAAGCTGCTGGCATTTTCTTCGCTGGCATCCGGAGTGAAAGTACTCGCAGTGTGTCCCTTCTTTCAAGCTGTCTGGGACATCACAGTAAATCTAGCTCAGATATTTCAACGCACGCAAATCTGATTAAGCAACACCATGACTATGAATTCTCAGTGTAACTTATTATACATGTAATGAAGAACAACTTAACTCCCAGACCATGTGGAATAAATGGAAAAAGAGCATTTCTGCCAGACTCTGAGGACCAGACAAATAACTGAAAATAGAATGTGAAGTCTTGAAATAGCGTTTAGACTTCAGAGAAGGGAAGGATTTTTCTTTGTTTTTATTTTGATTACACGACAAGACAGCCAACTGCACAACAGCTACAGCTGATAGAGACCAGCTGTTTCCTACAAAATTGCATCCTGACGCTTTTGGGTGAAGGGCCTTTTGAGCCCCACCCCGTCTATAAAATGAGATGTCCCATAAGGCCATCATATTCCCATGTAAACTTTTACATAAATCCTGTCATTAAAAAATGCATTTGTATTAGTTTACAGTTACAAATCTCTGTAAGTAGAAGACTTGCTCCAGCTGAAGCCATGACCAAGGGGTCTGTCTGATTCATATCTGATCAAATAAGTTACTGTTGGCTTTTTTTTTGGAGCAGGGTGATTATACACTGCATAAAATCACTGTAGCTCTAGAGGTTTCTATCAGCTCTAAAAGTAGTCTGGCATTATAAGCTATACTAGTTTTAATATACTGGGAGACAAAAGAATAAAGATCAGAAAGGCTGGATCATTCATCACCCAAAAAAAAGCTCCAAAGCACAAATAATGTAGAATCATAAGTCAGAGGGAGTGGCCCTTACACTTGTGACATATTTGCTAAGAATAGGCAAAGTGCACACAAAGCAGTCACAAACTGAGGATTACGGAAAACACTCAAGATGAAGTGTTACATGCAATCAATAGACAAAGCAGGTTTTTTTTTCACAAGGTTGCTATTTTATGGAATTGATAGATCTGTATATTTGAGTAATATTTTCTACTATCTCATATATAACCTCACATCATATGATCATGCATCACGCCTCAGTTGTGTTGTTTGCGCCTGTGTGTGTAGTATTTTGGGTATGTGTGTTGCACTCCATTATGCTTGTGTGCTAATCCTGACTGAAAGGCTATGTTTCTTGCACAGGAAGGCAGTGGGGGGACTCCCTGGAGGGCCCCAGTGTGCCGGCCCTGTAAGCCTGTGTGAATGAGACTGAATTCGCAGGCTCCCCACGAGGACGCACGGCCGATTAAGCTGACAGTCAGAAACCCATTGACCAGTCATAGAGATTAAACGCCGGGCCATCTCAGCAGCTAAAACCACCTGCAGGATGGAGAGGGAGATGAAGAAACAGAGGAGGAGGAGGAGAAGGAAATGAGGAGAGACACAGGGAGACGTGCGGATACTCACTGTTACTTGTTGCTTCGGTAAAAGACGCCTTTTGTCCATTCCAGCCTTTGTTGTCCATCTGTAGTGATGCGGAGAGAAGCGGAGAAGGGGGAGGTAAGAGAGATGTAGAGTTTTCAACAGACAGCTTCTTCACGCATGTCAGACAAGTTCCTTCCTACTGTTTGGCCCACAAAGAGACGAACGCTCACAGGAGGGGACGCTTAAGGAGCCTAGTGTCTGTCTACGCCAGCTACTTAATTAGGGGGGGACTGTCAGTGTTTGGTACCTAAAAAAGGCTCCTATTCAATGTGCTACTTCTTCTGTGGTATCTGCGTCGGCCCGCACAAATACACAGTCAAACTCACATGTGTGAAATAGAGCAACAAATCATTTCTGATGTGTGTGACAGCTGAGGAGATGATGTGGGTGAAAACAAATGCATCCCCTTTTAAACCCCCTAAGTCTCTTTAAACTTTACACAGATCACCCACAATTCCACTGTGGGAATGCAGAGCAGCAGTGCTAATGAAGAGACAGAAGGGGAAGTAGGAAGTTTGGAGAGAGACGTGGAGAGGGATCTGAAGAGAAACAAACTATCCTATGAAACAGGAGCTTGGCAAACGCAGTTTCATACATACAAACGCACAATCATTGTAAAAGCTTGGGGTTGTCTGAGGATCTAGCAGGAAGTTTTTTTGGTTTTTTTTATACTTTTATTTATCTGTTTTTATCCTGTTTTTATATGATGCACTTTTAGAACATGACATTCTTATTCCTGCACTGTAGCTGTCATGTTGTCATATTTTTTTGCTAGTATTTCTTTGTGTGATCACTGTTTGTACCCAGGACCAGGAGTATACTGCCCTAATAACAACTCTATTGTTATTAGGGCAGTATACTCCTGGCCCTGGGTACAAATTTAATTTAATGTATGTGGAATGACAATACACCATATCTGAATCTCAATCTGAAGTAGGCCATCCGGCTAATTCTTACAGAGATATTTTTGGAGTTGTCAAACCAATGCACCAATGTGTATCAGTCTCTAATGCCATCGTGTTTAAATATTCAGCGTTGAGTGTAACCAGAAAGGTTTCAACGCTTGCCAGGAAACTGTGTAAACATAGTTACTAAATATGCTGCTTATTTCCACGACAGCAGGCTCTTATTTACTTCAAACCTTAACCATGAAAACATGGTAATTCCGAGCATAGCAAACAAACAGTATTTATCTTGATTGTGGCTAACATTTGATGTTTTCTTATTAACACATGAAGCGAGCTTAACAGTAAATAGCGTCATTCACTGATACACTACACATTGTTAAAAATACAACCTAATTAATGTGAGCTCAGCATAAGGACTGCAATAAAACGTCAGTTCTACTTTAAGGATGCTACTAAAGGAAAATTCTAACTACAGACTGCACTGCACTTCACAGCTCTTCTGATAAGAGCATCATGTCATCATGTTAATTTATGGTATGGCAGTCTGAATAAGATACATGCTGCAGTATATATCTACCTAATGAGCTATCTAGGGAGAGATGCACATTCTATAGAGAGCTTGGTTATGTAACGTCTTGATCTGACTCTTGCTTTAGGCTTGAAAACCAACGAAGTGAATAAAGATGATGGTGATCAATGGCTGCTCACAAAACACGTTCGGTTTAGATGATCTGAACAGATTACATAATAGGCCAGTCATGTCAGGAGCACTGACACTTGTGATTAATCTGAGGAACGACTATCAGCTTTCCTTGAATTCCGTGTAGGTCTGCATCGATGAGATGACAACATAAGGGAAGCGTCGATGTAACGCTTCGACATACACGAACCGACATTACCATCTCTAGAGCTCTTCTGACAACAAGGCATGGTTTCCAATTGAAACTGTGTTCTATGTATAATTAAGTGTGCATGTGTTTGTGTAGGAACCGTACTGAGAAACAATTGTGTAAGCAAAAACCTACGGGTGTTAAATAATGTGTTAGAATTTTATAAGTTGCTACAATTTACCACGGTGGACACATTTAGAGTATAAAGTGATTGTTAGTTCATTTGCAGCACCAATGTCACTCAAAATATGGACATGCTTAACAGGTAACAATGTGAATTTGTGGATTTTCTGATAATTAATCCTGTTTAAAAAAGGACAAGGGAAAATTATCAGCCCTACAGAGTGAGAATGGTGTTTCTATAGGTTAAGGTATAGGCTATAAAATACATCAGCTGGTATAAGGTGAAGTTTGTACCTCGGTGGGGCTCTGGGGGACTGTAGAGGCCTTATATCCCAGCTGTAGCAGCATTGCCTCAGCGGCGTTCCGCTTAGCCACCTTCTTGTTAGGTCCCGTTCCTGTGGCAACCTCGTTATTCACCTTGACCTACACAAGCACAAATACATGCCTGTCAAAGCACTGTACAGAAACTATATTTACAGACACAGCACAGAAAAAAAAATGCAGAAAATGTCCATATAAATGTCACTTATGGCTTTAGCTTTCACACTTTCCATTCTAGAAACTTTTTACGTTGTGGACAAGCCGGCAATGCGATTTCCATCACACAAAACGGATCCAACTGAAGTGTTTGTTTTTCAGTGATCTCAAAACATTAAATCTGTCTGCACAGAATGTAAGCAGATATTTCCAAGAGAATATCAGCCGCCGTTATGTTATGCAAACAGACAATTACACTGTACAAATAACATTCTGGGAGCCAAAGCCTGTGAACAGCCAGGCCTTGGTGCACTTACTCAAAGTGGTCTGACATGTTCACTGAGTGCTTGGATAAATGCATCATACATAGAAACATAGAATACAATAGAGAAGAAAAGCCTATATGAATAACTCTAACAACTCTGGCATTAATTTTAAAATGATTATAAGCCGTTCAGAGGAATGTGGAACCAAGTGGTGGTGGATGCTTTTTTTTTTTTTTTTTCTGTAACTAGTGATGTGTCCAGACAAAAGACGTGAAAACAGAGACTCATTTTAGCCTTGCTGCTTACCAAAGGAAACAATGTGGAAATTTTAGAAGAGTGAGCGGACTGCACAAAAGAAAGACACACACTCACAGGACGCTAATGTGTGTATCAAAGAGGCATGGAGAATAGGTTTGAGGCTGAATTACTGCCTGATGCTCAGAGACTCCTCTGTTCATTTGAAAGAGGAGGATTATGGAAAGACAGACAAAACGTAAAAGCCTGACAAAGAGACGACCAAGATAAATAAAAATGGTAAAATTGTAATTTGCATAAATGATAATAAGTCATGCACTTGCTGTCTTTGCAACTCTGACACAAGCGTGACATCTCTGGCATGAAAATAACTATGATTGGTCTGATTGGTGGACTCCTATAGACAACACAGACTAAAACAACGCAAACAAATCTGAAGATATTCAATTCTAAACTTTACTTATGGTTAGAATAAAGCATTCACATAACTCCAGTTCTATGTTTTTTGCTTGCCATAAAGAAAAAAAAAGAGAGTGAAATAAATGTAACATACTGAAAAAACAAGACAATTTCTAGTGTTTTGAATAATTATTCGTCTGTGTATTTTTCTTCACTTTCTTGATCTAAATTCTTAACGCACATAAGTGAAAACTGCTTGAATTGCAGTAATGATGGCTTAAAATCTGAAGTACTTAAATGCATGGGCATGCATATTTCTGCCACAAAACATAGGCATGCATATATATACTGACAACAAGTAAATTAATCTAAACATCACTATAGTGTCTAAATTGCAGACACAGCAATACAAAGTCGTGGAAAAAATGATTAGACCTTCAAAAATCATCAAAAACAGTGGTCATATAATCAAGTACTAACACCTATGAGCTACTTCAAGGTCCATACATCATTTTTCATGTTGACATGTGACAATTAAATTTGTGACTGGTCCAGCAATGTAACATTAAAATTGCAGAATTCATTAAATCATTTCCTAGTCAATATGGAAATAACCTACGATTTATATATTATATTCTACAATACATATACAGTTGTGGAAAAAAAAACATATTACACTATCCATCAAATCATCATTAACAATCAAATCCTAACTCCTGTGTGTATCATGTCCAAGCAAGTGGACCTTCAGTTGTACCAGGCTTTAAAATGAACAAGAAACTGAAGAAAACAAGGGTGGCCTAATAATTTCCACGACTGTATGTCTTGTTTTGTGATGACGTGGCTTTTACATGCGACTCCAGTAGACCTCAAGCAACACCAAACAAGGCCACTGCACTATCTGATGAGATTTCTCATCATACATACAAAGTCCCTGCTTCATTTACTGGCTTAGTGATAAACAGCAATCATCTGTAACTTATTTAGGGGTTAAAGGTCACTACTTCAGCAAAACAATGAAATTTTATTCAGTTAATGAATGCTAGATCTTTTCTGCACAGCTACATTCTGATATCCTCTTGCAGTACACAGTGCCGTCTGTGTACTTTCTTTAGAAAAGAACAAAAGCTTGAAATGGCAATTTAATTGCATAAAACAGCTGGCAGCTCCTCCCGCTGAAAATAAAACAGGGCTGTAAAGATGGAAGTTCATCTATTCTGAGGTTTAACTGCTTGCTATAAAATAGTGAATATTAAACAGACCATTTTAAGGTAGATCCAAGACCTTAACAGTGTACAGAGGATTTCAATTAAGTTATAAAACATGTAGTAAATAAATGGTACCAGAGCTAAAATTCACTTATCGCGCTTTCATATGTGTTTAAAAAAGATATTGTCGGTAGATACACGTCTGTAGCTTGAAGGCATGAATTTCTCAACCCATTTTTACCTTACAAGTGTGGAGGTCATATGCAGGAATGGCCTCAGTCCACATGCGTGACAGAAATTGGAAATCACATCATGGTCCCTTGAGAAATCCAAAAACCTGTATTCTAGCACAGCATTATATAATAATGCTGCAGGCTGTCTATGGCCAGACAGATGGTTTAATCTTGGTCTTCTCTAATCAAAAACAACCAATATGTGACCTGGTCTTTTGTTCAGGATTATCCAGACTTTATACAGTCCTAAAAAGGTTATGGATCACCTTAACACCAACCAATCTAGCCATCTATACTCACTAATCCATTAGAGTAAGACAATCGTAGTAGATGGTCACTGAGCTCCTTCTTTAAAGACATCCTGTTACATTTCTCTATCTCAGTCCTACAGCTGTGAGTTTAGGCTGCATTAGCTTAAACTGCAATAATCCCTGTAGGGAAATTACTTCTGCTGCATTTTCTAGTAGCTTTTAATTAGACACAGTCATCGTGTCATTCAAGATTACACAACTGGCACCAACTGTATGGACACCGCGTACAAGTGCTAAATTATGTATATACAAAATTCACACTGTAAGATGATGAGACCGCAATAACAATTTACTGATGTATATGATAGCTGATAATATGATCCCAAACCATTGTTTACCTGCATGATGAACTCTCTGCGTCGGGGCATTCCTCTCTCAGAAAGCAACAGGTACTCAGGCTCCTTCTCCTTTTTGGCCTGCTGGATCTGGGCCAGTCGGCTGATCGGGTTCATTCCTTGGCCATAGTCTGGTCCCGTCTATATGGGACAGACAAGAGGTGATCAATTCCAGTTATTGCATCTTATCTTATTTTCACAATCACTTGCAGTCTAGTGAGCCTAAACTGATATGAGGTGTATATATTCCTACATAACTATATACTTAGGAAATGAGACAAAATGCATGTGTTGGAGATAGGTACAAAAGATATAGAAACAAGTAATAACATAGGAAATTAATCAGAAAAAAAAAAAAAAAGAATGTCTGACATGAGGTGAGAGATCAGCCTGTTTTATTTTTTGTCATGTCAAGTGTATAAAATGGTGATAATTCTGTTAGCTTTGTTGCACAAGCTGTAAAATCATATATGTCTAGAGCCCCGTCTCCCATTGCACAGTCCAGCTGCACTACCTTAAGGATGGTCTTGGTACGTTTCTTGTAGTGCGTCTTGGGTTTCTCCACAGCGGGAATAAATGGCAGCTTCTTCAGGTCCTGCAGGATGGACAGAGCAGCACGCTTCTTGGACAGCTTCTTGCTGTTGCCCTCGCCCTCAGCGGAGAACTCCCCCACAGTGACTCGGGTCAGGAAGCTTTTCATGTGCGGAGGGCCACTTTCCTTTAACACCTGTGAGCAAATATAAGGGGGGGAAAAAAAGTTGAAAACAGGACAATACGCACGGGAAAATCCAATAAAATCCACCTCACATGAGGTTAGCAGCAAGGGAGACTGAAAGTTCAAATATAGATATATAAAAGATAATATTAAGTCATAAATTTCTAAAAATATTACCCCTTCATACATGTGTACAATTGCCCTACTAGGCTGTCAGTGGAAACAGACCCAACACGTACTCTTGGGTGTGTGTGTATGTTTATTGAGCTGTGCATACTGTACATAGTGAGCGCTTTGCACACCCTAGTAATGTGCGCGAATGGGTGTTTGTGTCTTTTATTGTGCATGATATGTATGAGGGAGTGTGAGCGGCGCACTCTGCAAGCAGCTACACCAGGTGGTCCAAAACATCTGCTCTCGACGGTCAGTGCTCCCCACCCATATGCACATGTTATTCATATACAAAAGACACACACACGCACAGTGATGTACAAACACACATATGAAGGGTAACATGTTCCTAGATGACAGTCTCTGGTGATGAGGGCTCAGTTTCCTTCCTCTAGCCTCTGGTCACCTGGGAGACCTAAAACAAACACCGGCTAGCGTTAGGTCATGCTTCTGCAATCACATCTACTTCCTGTGAAGTCCGAAAACACTGTTTGAGTGTGTGTGTGTGTGTGTGTGTGTGTGTGTGTGTAGCAGGTGGGGTTCTCCCAAACTTATTTAGGAAAACACACTTGAGGAAGAATTAAGTTTCACACACTTACTGAGTCCAACAGAACAAGTACATTTTCAATTCATGCCTTTCTTTTCCTTCTCTCTCTCTCTCTATATATATATATATATATGAAAGCATTTGTTTCGACATTTTCAGATATTCTCCTCTCTTGCGTGCTTCAGACGGCACAAATTGTAGCAGTCAGATGCAATCTAGAAGAGTTAATTTGAATCCTGTGTCCGATAAAAAAAATTTAAAAAAAAGATGAAACTGATAAGCAGATCCACGGACATTCTTTAAATACTTTAAACATCAACACAGTTTAATACAAGACCTCAAGGAGAACAAAGAATAATGTGTTCGTACCTTCCTTACACCTGTGCCCACATAAACAAATGTTTGGATTCAGGTTTTTTTTTTTTTTTCCAGTAAAATTGTACTTTTTAAAACTTGCATTGAAAAGTTAGATAAAAAAAAAAAAAGTTGATACTCATGTTCTACCATCTACCATGGCTGACATTGGCCCTGTGTTTCCTGTCAATGTACCTGTTGGTCTGTCAGCATTCCTGTAAAATGACTAAGTATATGGAAGGCTGCATATTGTAGGGAAGCCACAAACCACTAGCTGTCCAAGATAACAGCCAAACTGACTAGAACCCAAGGGATCTGCTCTGGTCTTGCTCATCACAAGCAAAAGGAAATGTAACATGGCAGCCTCTTGTACATTACAGTATTCACTGAGACTGGATGCTTCCCAGTCCTAAACAACTCTGCCATTGGTGTGGATGATGACATTGCACATCAATGCCCAGTTGTCAGCTGAGATCAATCAGAGAAAATAAATGGGAGTGATTTGCTGAATGTTTATGTAGTTCCAGGTAAGAGTTAGATCCTAAAATGAATAATGGGATGCACAGGACAAGAAGAAAATGCATCTGTCCTCAGTTGTGGAGGCTTCTTCTCTCTGCAGTCACTCAATCAATCTTTTAAACATGTGAAACTGTTTAGTTCACATGAGATACAGGAATACCCCTTATGTCAAATAATGTAATGTCACAGTGATGTCATAAATACAAAACACACAACACACACACACACACGCAGTGTCCTGGTGTAATGATGATGATGGTACAATGATAACCTGTCAAAAAGGTCTGTGTCTGTTTAAAAGGATTGTATGATCAGCTGTGTCAAAGGCTGCTGTAAGCTCCAGTAAAAATAAGAACGGACTGTTCACTGTTATCTGTGTAGGATACCTTCTGTTACTTTAAGTGCTGCAGTCTCTGTGCTAGGTCTGTTAAATATTGTATTACCTTCAACTAAGTTCAGAAGTTGATCTGTGAGAATTTTTCTAGGATTTTGGATATGACAGTAGTGGAAAGATTCAACATAGATATTAATCTGCACATCTATTACTATTTTTTTTTTTATATTGATTTACATATTTTTTAGTGGGTTTTTTTTTTTCAGATTCAGATTCAACAGACAGACACAAACTTTCTGACATAAGTAACACACACTGAATGAACACCATGTTCACATATGACACAAACAAACCCTTAAACAGACCCATAACCAACACTGTACACAAAAGTACACAAGCACAATACAGATGGAAACACAACACACACACAAACACAACACACACAAGACATCCAAAACACACAACACACACAAAGGTTTATACCAGGTGATAACTAAGCCTAGTTGGACTACCTCGACTGCAGCCACAATAATTGATAATAAACACATAAATGTATTGGATAATAATAATGGACTAATTATATATGATATAACCGAGCATTAACTTATATTTGTAACTTATCGATGTTCTATGGAGATGAAAACTCAGGGGAATGTTTATGGGGAAGTTGTCAAAGCAGTTGTCAAATATTCAATCTCGACATATAAAAAATTATATCGGGCCTACCTATAGTCAAATCCCCCCCCATTTTAACACCACTGACTCAACACATCCAGTCATGTAAGACACCTTAAAGATTAACCCTTGTTGAAACAAAGGAAAAATAATTCTGCATAGTTAGCATTTCCACTTCACACCTGTACGTGACAGAACGTGAACAGAACGTGACAGAACCAATACAAAGTAGTTGTATGACCTCATTCACTATCATTACCGGAAATACTGATCACCTAGTAGGGACATAGGACACCGGAAGCCCCGCCTTAAAAACAAAAAGGAGCGGGACTTAGATTTTTTTTTTTTTTAATTTACATTAAATTTATATGACATCACTGTGACGTCACATTATTTGACATAAGGGGTATTCCTATGTCTCTCACATGGTTTAGCACCAATGACACATTAGAGGATCCATTTCAGGCACATTTTTTGATAAGTAAGGGTGCACTTCATGCATGTATTATTACTTTCTTTATAGTAATGTATCTAAGTAGGTTACAACTGGCAACCAAAATAGGATAAGTGGAAACACACAATGTGTGTATGTTTGTTTTTGTGTTCACTGTGATTAGAGTGTTGCTATGCAGAACTACGTGTGTCTGTACAGAACTTGACTGAATGTTTTCATTCTTTTACTGAGATTGTTTCTCTATGTAATAAAAGAGAAAATAGGAAAGTGTTCCGAAGTTTCCACAATTTTAATTGCCACGTAGATGTGTCAGGCCAAACATTATTCCTCAGCATGTGGAGCAGCAGCCTGACAAAAACACAGGGCGTACAGGTGCATGTTATGCTCTTCGCATCATTCTTTGTGAGTATTATGTCATTTTTAGGGCTTAACGGTGATCCCTGTGCAAACTGTGTTAGGATAGACATCCTCACTTACATGTATTTTGCCAGATTACCAAAAAACTCACTGAGGTAAAATGTTTGGCCTGATGTGTATATGTGAAGACTTTGGGATACTTTCCTATTTGTCAATTATTGCATTTTTTAATTCAGCCTGTTGATTCTTATTATTTTCATAAATACTTCTTTATGCCTGTGTGATATCACAAATATTTGGCAACCACACAGGAATTAAAGTGAAACTTGCACATGTGTGGTATGGAAGCTATTCATGACATTATACACATCTCCTGGTCAATGGTGATTAACATTATTAAGCCTCAGTCACAAATGTGGTCACGAACGCCGTTACGAATGCCGTGCGAACAATTTACGACCTTCTCAAAGCTGTCATATAACAATGGAGTGTTCGTGGACCGTTCCTAAGTTCGTAGCCAGGTAAGTAATCTAGTCCCAAGGTTTTCTACAAATGCAGTACGAAGCCCCCTTTCACACGGCGTACTAACGAATACCTTACGAACAATGTGAAAACAATACATGACGTTCGTTGGTCATGAGGCCATTCCAGAAGCCATATGTTCCTGCAGTGGCTTCAAGTACATCTCAAGAACACATTACGGTGTTATTAGGGGGACCCTTACGGCATTCACATGACCAGACAGAGATTCACCCGGCTTTCTTAAGGTGGACATAAGATGTTTCTATCGGCAGTTGTGCGTCATTTGTGGCGTTCCTTGAGGGGGATGAATACAAATTTTCAAGACGGAGTGAATGACTGGACTCAAACATGAAATTGTTTAATTAACAGAAAAATTAGCTTGAAATGACACAAAACCAGCAGAGATAATGAACTGTCCACAGAGACGGGGATGAGGTTGATGGATGTGCGTGTCAAGATGGTTAGTGTTTTTTAATGTTCATTTCCCTCTGTTATTCTTAGGTATCTTTGGTTTATTCAAATGTTATGCAAATGTTGATGTTTTATTATGACTCCTAATTTCTAACAGTATAGGTCCGTTTCCCGCAGTGTGATTTCAGCACCACGGACAGTGCACATTCCAAAACACATCAAATGTGCATCATTCTAAAAGTAAAAACAGGTTGATGTAGTTTAATGTCTGAAAAGAGCATATATCATGACCAAATTCTGGTGGACATCTCTAATGCTGGGATAAACTCCGATGCCGCCATGACCAGAGCGAATGGTTCAGAAAATGAATGAATGAAGGAAATAATGAATGAACAGTACCCTCAGATTAAACTATGCTCAGGTTTTTTTTTTTTGCAGATGTGAAAGTGGACATGACTACAGATGTCCACATGAACTTTGGTGAAGATTGATCACTATTCTGGAGCATTAGACTAGATTAAGCTGTTTTTCATGTTAAGTGCTTTAGAATGTCCCTCTTCTTTCGCTGCTGTTAGACTGAAACAGCCAAAACAACAACTGGATCTTCCTCATCTTCATCTTGTAGATGTAGAAGTTTCAGTTTTAAAACACACGGCCACTAATATACCAACTGAAATATTCTGAAACAGTGCAAGATCTTCCTACTAAGGACTTGAGAGCGCCGTGAGTTACACATAGGGCTGATGTACATTCATCTTACGACCAAATAATTCATGAAGTGGTCGTAGGTCTCACATAGGAAGGTCTGAAGGCACCCTTATGAAGACCGTGACAACTTTATACGGTGTTCGTACGACACAAAATCATGTCATTTTCTCACGGCAGCCTCAAGATGCTCTTGCGTTTCGAACGGCAGCTGTACGGACTTCATAAGATGGCCGTAAGAAATTATGGTGTCTCCATGACTGTCTACAAATGCCACAGCTCATATGAATAGGGAGATTCGTACGAACCTATCGTTTCTACGACACTTTGTGACTGAGGCTTCAACCTGTTGAAAGAAGGGATGATCAAGATAGTGATGATGGAAATTTACCAATTATCAATGAGATGATTTAACTTTTGTGTGTAATAATACCTATACAGTAATAGAAGAAGTTCACAGAAACCCTTAACATTTTACAAAATTTCATAAAATATTTGCTGAAATATTTTTAGTGTTTCATTAGATGTGGCTGCATAAGAAATGCTAATTCTTTTTTTTTTTTTATTAGCAATAAAAACTTACTAAACTGACAGTTTCAATATGCCATGCCCTGGATGCGTTTCATTACATTGCTGAAACAACCATCCCTTTTAACCTCAATGGAACAGTGCCTGTGCAGAAAACTCCCCACCACTGTATATCATTTAATGCAGCATATATTTTAAGGTTAAGGAGATTTTTCAGTGTATGTTGGTCACCCTATTTCCTTCATCAAAACCAGTGATGAACCTCACACTTAAAGACGTTCTCTTGCAAAGTCAGTTGAAACATTTGTGCTTTTTATACTTCAGTACTAATGAAATGGTCAATGCTCCTTTTCAGCTTATCTAAAATCCTCTTGCCCTTCTCATGTAACCCAATGGAAACTTCCAAGCCGGCAGAAAAGTGTGGTGTCTGCACTGATTCACTTGGCTGTCTAAAGTGACAAACATTCTGTTACCAACAAGGAGCAAGAAATCAACAGTGGCCCCTGAAGAACTTGAGCTACAAGTGTGTAACTGTGCACACATGTCGCACACTCTTGGCCCAGGATGGTGGCAGACGAGCTGCAGTCAGTCTCCTGGCAGACGACACGGGATCTGCGCCACACCGATGGGATTTCACCACTTCCATTCATTTACACTGTCTCACACACACACATACAGTACATGCAAACAAACACACAAACACACCCGTCTCCTACCTAATGACAAGGATCAGGTTGTACACAGGAAACACTCTGTAATTCAATGTTGATTTTTTTTTTCAATCCCCTTCTCATCTTGTCTCTTCATCTCTTCTTTATCTAACATGGGAGGCCTTCTCTTCGGCTCCTTATTGAGACATTAATACCCTGAGCAGTCTGAGGATCCATGCATGAGACCTCAGGTACTCTGGAAGAGGAGGCTATGGGAGCAGAATAGGACAATAGTAGAGACTGGTAAAGGGAAGAAAGGTTCTTTTGTGATGAGTGGTGGATGGACAAGCCCTAAGGGAAGCTGCCTCTTGTAAGATGGGTGGTTCTTGGCCCGGACCCTGTTCTCTTGTGTCCTCCTTGGAAAAGGAGCCTCCAATCCAACACACAAGCTGTGATTTATAGATTGGTTCCTCTTTGATGCTGACATCTGTTTGATATTGCCTGACGGGGGGATTAAATGAGCCAACTCTCTCGCTTGCAGGGTGGCGGCGACCCTCATCATTGCAGAGGGGTGGGAAAGCAGACACTTGCTATAGCAGTGACTCACGGGTAATTTCATGCCCTAGTGAGGGCAGGGATGAGATGATGTGAAAACATGGCTGCTGTGAAAGGCATTCACATGACATGACAGTCTACAGTTTTGTGGAGAACTCATAAATGTGTAGCTGTGTGTGTACATTAGGAGTTTGACTCTTACTGGGGGTGTGAGAACATACCATTTTTTCTCAGCGCATCAAAGAAGACACGGTAAAGGAGATGTGACATGGCAGTGCAATAGATGAGGCCAAACTTTGTCTAATGAGCTATAATGTAATAGACCCAATGGGGAAAAAAGGATCCATAGAGACATGTATAATTTGCACTTGGTCTGTAGCCACTGCATAGTGACAGTGTGAGAACATATTGCATGCAACACACTGATTGAGGATGAAAGTGAATCTGTAAGACAGGCACCAGAGGTATGAGGGGGAGAGAAAGGTATGTTGTGCCAGGAGAAGAAGAGGATGACTGGATGATTGCCTCAGTGCAGACTGGCCTTCAGACAGTTTAGTTTGACATGGCACAAGAAAATAAATGTGGTGCGACTGATCTGCACTCAGAATTATGAGTGTGAAGTAAATATGAAGATAGCAGTCAGGGAAACAAAAACATTAGGCTGACCTGTTTCCCCATCCTTTTCTACTTTAAATCATGAAATCTCTTAAGAGCATAAAAAGAGGGAGAAATCACCAAGCTAAACACTGTGGTCACCAAAACACACAAATCATAACTTGTGAAATGCGTAAAGAATATTAACTGTTGAGAGACAAGTTGACAGAAAGATTGATGGTGGAAAAAAACACAGAGAAAGCACATGGAGAGAAGTTACTGATTTACTGCTCATTAGACAGCAGTAATGAACCACCAGTCTCCACACTGACAGCGAGCGGTGGAGAGACTGTTACAGGAATGTGCCTGTGGTCTGCGTTTAAAACCGCCGCTCATAGCTTCCAATTTGGAAGGACTGAAAATGAAAGCAGCGTAACTGCTGACAGTGACAAAGACATGACAGATAATGAATCACTTCAATCCATATTTAGCTGGATGAAATTATTAATAGCAGTTCCAGGAAGGACAGCTATGTCATGCACTGATGAGCAAATGTGTTTCGAACAATGAAGGGAGAGAAGGCGGGGGGTGGAAGGGGTGATTGGACAGCTTTCCAGAAAATTTTTCTAATGTTGTGTAAACTCTTATTAGCAAGCAAAGTCAACAGACTGAGAAGTGTTTCCCTCCCTTCCTTCCATCCCTGTCTCCATTTCCTCTCAACCTCATCCGCCTATCCCCCTAGCTTCAACGTGCAACTGCCCTCTGTGATTTTTGGGTGTGATGGTAGGAGAGGTGGAAGGGAGGGATTCTATAGAGGAAGGGAGGGGGTACATAGAGTAAACTGAGCCTCCCTTGTTTTTGGCACCTTGCAGAGTGGAGAAGAAGAACAGGGGCGATTAGGGAGAGAATATTGGATGAGTCAGCTAAGATATGGTGAAAGCCAAGATCAGGCCCAAGCGGGTCATGTAAGGACACACTAAACTTCGTCATGGATTTACAAAGAAAGGGGGCTATGATGATCAATGGTTAGAAAAGCAATGCTGAGATTCACTGCAACATGTAGAGTAGTTCTTCTGAGGAAAACTACACCCTTAAGCAAGGTGGAGCAGCACACCTGTGATCAACCGTGTAGATACTGGGCAGATCTCCCTCCCAGGATTCATAGTTTAGACATCCATCACTGAAGCCGTAAATAAAAGTTATAGCAACAACAGAAACCCCTGTGAATGAGTAACAGGATGCTCATGAGTTGAGTGACACCCTCCCACCTATAAGTCTGGACCTAGGTTCATGTTTTGTTGTGTTGTATGAATTACATTCGGCTTAGACTTAACACATCCCTCTGTTATCATCTACATGTGTTCCATCTCCCTTTATAGATGGTAATGCATTTGACACAGACATGTTAATTTGCCTTGATTTTTAATTTCCTCCATCTTACATTTGTTCTTTTCTTTCATTTGTTGTTAATGACATCATGTGATTAGTCAAATGTGTGATCGGCCTGAAATATCCACAAAGTATTTACATTACACACAAACACACTCATGGTTCAGTCTGAATGAAACAAACATTTAGATTCTTCTTTTTGAAAATAAACTACAAAGCTCTAAGGATGACTATCACACATGATTTTAGGTTTCTTGCAGCTCTTAAAAGCCACTTCTACTGAATTATTAATGATAAAGTTTGAAGATGCTGTTTCTATGTCCTCTGCACACGCGTCACTTTGATCAGCTTGTGCTGTATTAAAACGTGCTCTACCAATAAACTAAGTTGATCCCAAAAACTAAGATGTCATAGACTATGCATGATGCGGTTCAGCAGATGACAATGATTGATTGTTGGGTTTACCTACTGTATATTTGTTTCAAAAAACAGTCTTTCCAATCTGGAAATGTTGGAGGAAAACAGATCAATCATCCAGCTGGGATTGTGTGACGAACAACTTGCCGCACATGCCAGAGGAGTCCAACAATTTTTGGTTAAGCACTGAATTATAGTTTGCTTAGCCTGATTATCTCCAGCTGGAAGCAGTCTTTTTGTAACGCATTTGAATCAATGTAATTTGAGGCTTGATATCTTGCAGCTACACTTAATTTTAATGTCAAGATTGTTTTAGAAAGGCGCACAGGGTCACCACTATGCCGCCCTCTTTGCCCCTGTGCAACATCCTGTGGTAGGAAACCCCAATGGATCAAATATCTAACACACCAGATGTCAAAATAAAATGGAACACACACGATAAAAAGCAGATTTTAGGTCAGACTCTTATTTTTATTACATTAAAATAATAACGCAAGACAGTACACCCAAATACCTTAAATTGGCTTATAATTACGCACTCTCATTAGTTATTATGTGTTGGAAAATACTATTCAAGCTCACAAATTTCATTTCAAGTTTGCTTTAGATCTCAAGGTTCCAAAGAACACTAACACGCGATGTTAAAGTAAGCAGAAATATCTGTACCTTATAATGCTTTACAGAACATACACAATTGTTAAAGGCAAGGTAGGAGGTGTTTTCCTGGAGTATTTTTTTTTTTTTTTACTATATTGCTTAAAATCCCCTTTATATCCTGATTGCAACCAATTAATTAAATGATTTGACAAAAAAATTAAAATTTTAGTCACCTGTGGAATGAACAGGACTGAAAAAAACACCATCCAATCATTTTAACTGGCCCATCAATATGACTGAATGGTAAAATGTCTATCAAATTCAACTGCTATTTGTCCCTCCCCGAGTATAATCAATACAATGGAGGCGTGGCTTCGGGGACATCTCTGAAGAAAGGGGCTCGTGCAAACAGTTTTTCCAGGATCTCCTACCCTACTTTTAAAGTGTATGTTTTTTAAGTTTATTTTTCTTTTTGTGTAAAATGAGGACACATTGTAATAGTGGAGGTGTTTCTAATTAACTCCTCAATAAAAGTGAAAATAAATATTTCTACTAAATAAAGTACAGCTTTCAAGCGCACGTCACGTAATGCAGGCTGGCATAATTTTCTTCATAAAAAGACAGCTGTATAGAATTGGATTTGTCTGGGAATTTTTTTTTTTTTTTTTTTACAAATATTTTATATTTTGGCTCAAACTGTTCCTATATTTAATTCACTGATCATGTAGATGTTCATCACAGCTCAGTAAATTCAAGGGTTATTATATCAAATAAGAAAATACATTTGGGGAAACTTATTTTTTCAGCAAAAATATCATTAACTAAACATAAAACTAAGTATGTTATTTATCAAACTCTGGGTTTTACCGGTGAATCAATGTTTTAGAAGATTATGGTGTTTCCATGGTAACTACAGAGCCTCTGAACATCCAAATGAGTCATATTTGATGACCATGAAAAGACTACAAACTGTATTTTACACTAATTATTTACATGTATTGATAGGATTAGTGGATCAACAGGTATTAAACACCCTTTAGAGTAGATGCTTTTGGACTATAATGTGTGTTTAACATAATTTAGTTTTTAAATCATACTGTACCCAATGGTGTAAACACAGCTACCAGATAACATGAGCTATGACAGACAAAAAGCTTAGTCACATACAGTTGGAATGAATTCACTTGGACATCCTCTATTAATCAGGAAAAGTCTGTACTACACACTCTTAAGGAATTCTTCCAGTTTTAAAAGGTATATTAAAATTGCCACGAACACACTTTTTGATGTTAGTTAAAGATAAATGGCCTCATTTACTGGGGAAAAAAAAAGCAAAAAATACCATCATTACGCAGTTAGTAATTTTCTCATCATTAGGGGAAACAGTGTTATTAATGTGACGTTCCTCTTATCTGTAATGTACTGCTTAGGTTTTGAAATACTTACCGTATTCACAGCCCCTGAAAATAAATCAAGCCTACTCATACATTTAACAGTGTTCTGAGAATCAAAGGCCCATCCCAATTCAGCACTATGGGAAACAAAACTCTATTGCAGTCATTGGTGGGAGACGTGTTATTTTCTATTTCATTCCATTTGAATTATGCTATCGTTTACACATGTATTTGTTCATTTAAAAGATCATTTTACAAGCCAAGAAAGTCACAGTTTGTGGTAGAAGTTTCGACATATCAGACTCTGAAATAAATAGAAAGACTACATACCAAAAATTCACAGAGGTAATTGTCTATTTCCGTGATCTGGTCAGAGTCACTATAGTGATTTTCACCTCTTTTGGCGCTTTTCCACTCCATGGTACCGGCTCTACTCTATTTGACTCGGCTCTTTCGCTTTTCCATTACGAAAAAGGACCTGGAATCTGGGACCCGATACTAGTTTTTTAGTACCGCCTCAGCCGAGGTTCCAAAATGTTGGGACCGAAACCAAAACGTGACGTCACGACACTGCAGACACTGATTGGTCAGACAGTTTTCTCTGTGACCGATTTACATAAATCGGATGCGGAAGTAGACAATGAAAAGTGATCCATGAATCCACATGATGACAGAACGTAGATTCAGTCTATGGTGGCGAACGTAAAAATCCAGGTGAGAAAATACGCAATGAGTGAGTTTTCAGCAACTCTGAGCAGACGACACAGAAGTAATGCACCGTGTCTGAGTAACGAGTCGAGCTGGTCCCATTTAAGTGGAAAAGAACCATTTTATATTTTTTCTTTAAACTTGCTCATAAGATGAAGATGTGGCAGGGCTGCAGCTGTTTTGGTGTCTTATGCCGTGTTCCACTACATGGTACCGGCTCGACTCGACTTTTTTGCATTTCTATTACGAAAAAGGACCTGGAATCTGGTACCCGGTACTACTTTTCTGGTATCACCTCCGCCGTGGTTCCAAGCGATACTAAACCATGACGTATAAACACTGCAGACACTGATTGGTCAGACAGTTTTCTCTGTGACCCGCCGTTTTACAAAAACGAGATGAAGAAGTTGACAGTAAATATAGCGGTACGTGAATCCACATAATGACAGAACGAAACTACACCATGGTCGGTTGAGGGAATTCAGTCTTTGGTGGTTGACGTAAAAATTCAGACGAGCAACTCTCTAGGCAGACGACACGGAAATAACTTGCTGCGTTGGAATACCGAAACGAGCTGGTTCCACATACTGGAAACGCGGCATAAGATCTGTATCGTGTGGCAAGACATGCACTCCATTGAACTGTTATAAAACCAGCTGATTCTTTATTATCTTTATCACCAATTGTGACTTTCTCGTCTTGAAAAATGATCCTTTCATTTCACAAACATCAAATATGTAAATAGTGGCCCAATTCAAACAGGTTTAGAAAAAATATCTACCTCTCACCACTGAGCCCTGTTTCTTTTTTTTGCAGTGGTTTCATGGGGTATAGTAGAAGAGGTGGGACTTCAGCTCTGTATTAAGGTAAGATGAATTTCTCATCAATGGAAATCAATGGAAGAACAATACTGATGTCCGCAGTAGTAGTTGAGGTGATCATTTCATGATTTTGTAATGTTTTACTTACCTCAAAATTCACAGATAGGTTCCTTTTGAGAGCTATTTCATAAACCAGGCTTATCTCGGATTTGCTGGCATCTGTGCCTTCCTCAGTCTCCCCTTTCTCCTCTGGACTCTGGAAAACAATTAAGAAAAAAAAACTAAATAACGTAAAGTTCAAAACAGTGAGAGGGGGGGAGGTCACACCTGCTCCCACTAATGTCGCTTTTAGGTCACAGTTTTCCAAATGGTTCATTGTTGTTGATTACTAACAATCAAACAGCCCGTCTGAGCCAAAGCTGCAAGTGCTTTTCACAAATCACTGTTCAAGAGCATAATAATATAATTGTAAATTAGAGTAACCCCGGACAATGACCAGCAGACTAGACCCTTATCGTCAGTATATCCAACATGTGGACTCTTTTACAATATTACTTCTGTGTGTGTAGAAAAGATGAAAGTCACCCCGATTGTGTTTTGGGCCCAAGAAATCAAAAATACCATAATATTCCTGCAGCTATAATCAGATGGCCCAACATAATATGACCTCATGAGCAGATTGTTTTGTTTATAATTTAAAGTAATGCTCACATTTTATGCTAGATTTAATTCAGTTTTCTTTCACTGGACATGCAAATAATAAGCAAGTAATAAGTACCATGGCCAAAGAGCCACTGGTTACAGAGAGGTGTTTCAAAATAAACAGTGGGGAAATATATCTTTTGTTATGTCTGACTAAATCCAAAATTACCAAACCATGACTATGAGTGTGGCACATATCAATTCAAGGCTTTTCCAAATTACACACACCAGACAGTGGATGTGGGCCAAACAGCTGCAACTGGATGCCGGTCTATTTTATGAGTACAATCCTTATCTGATATGGGATCCAAAACTCAGTATTACTGGTGGTCCTTTGTGTCTATACTATTACATTTTCAATTACTGTTATATATGAATTTTGAGAAGTTATTAATTTAAAATATCACATCAATCGTTACATTAGTTATCTTTGATTCGTGATGTTTTAGTAGTGAGTCGGCATCTGCTGTGACGCATGGAGATAGATGATTTACTGAAAATCCAGGAAAGTGGGAAGATTTTTGGATGATCATAAGATTGTGTGATACAGACCATTATTTAATGATTAATGATTCATTCGTCAAATAAGAGATTTAAATGTTTTTTCAACCCGCAAATCCTATGAGTGTTGCGTGAAGCAGTTGCAACTGATAATGAATCAGGTTTAACCTTTGGTCGGTTTGGTGATTGCTACATTGAATATTAAATGTTATGCGACTGGCTGAGAATATGGGAATTTTTTTTGAGATGTACCAAATTAATTACCATCTATCTCTAAAAGACTCTCTATCAGTCCCTTCTACTAATAAAGAAATAAACGCCTAGCTCATTCCATACAGATCATATCACAGGCCCTACCACGAGGGGCTTTTTTGGTGCCAGTTGTGTATGGAAATGTAGAATGCCGTCTCGATCTTTATCTCCTCATGTCCACCTCTTTGTCTGATCAGGTCTGAATGGCTCTGGTCTTTCCCTGTGGGCTCTTCCCTTCTCATGCCTTATTGTGTGACTTGATATGGCGCATGATTCATGCTGTGAGATCTCTTGTATTTCACAGGAAACGTTCACATGGTGGGATGAACGTAACGCATAAGACCTCACACTGATAAGAGGTACTTGTCTGTCCATGTATGCCGCGGCACAAACAATTTGCTCTAAATAACATGGGTAGAATGGCCTCTGTTCGTGCTTATTTTACCTCCTATTTTTATTTGAATCTAAATTTATGATTTATATTCATGGTTTTCAGGGATAAATGTCTTCTGCCACCAGTTTTAGCAGTCGAATGTGAGTGATTAATACTGTGAATCCCCTCTCAAGGCTACATTAACAGCACACCACGCAGATAGACAACCTTCCTGTGACAGAGACAAATAGAAGGCTCAGTATGACGAACCGACTGCTGCTCCTTATGGATAGTCTGGACACAGAGTCCTGGGAAAAACTCTTACTTCTATGCACCACCCTGAAGGAACTGCCTGAATGAACAGTGACTGTGGGCGAACAAAAAGCCTCACATGCATATCCACGCTCATGGCCATTGGATTGTGTAACACGGGAAAGTGTTTTACATCTTAGAATTGAATCAAAGGGGTCTACAACGGACAGAACAACATGACCCTTTTAAGACAACCACTTACTATAGTTTCAGAAATCTAAAAATGGTCTGCTTCTTTTCAGGGGATAGTAAAGACGCCCCGGGCATCCGCAGATTCCCCCTCCTAAAGATTCACCCATTGATCGTGAGGTAAACAACCTGCTTTGTTACACACAGAAAGGGACCTTGTCATACATCAGATAAGATAAGATCATGTTAGAGACACCGGAACCTCTAATTTTATTGCCTGAGGCCATTTGAGGTTGGAGGTGCTTTTCAGTGCATCCTACGGTTACATATTGCTTTTTAAACTGAGTGTAAACAATATAATTAGACACATTGTTATTTACTTGAGGTCTCAGTGAACATTAAGGATTGACAGCCCGTGTTGAAAGGAACATTTTAAGCCTCAGGGCGTCCACATATATGCGCACACACACACACTCGCATGGAGACAGAGCGACAGACATATACTGTAGACACAATGTGCCTCAATTTGTAAAGCAAGACTCAGAAGCAGCAGCAAACAAAGAGCGCATTTATGGAGGCCGTCGCCACAAGACAGCAAGTGAGAGGAGCCAAAGCGTTTTGAATAACCATTGGTGATGCCAGGCAGTGAGGATATGGGGTAATTTGATTTCCGGTGGGAGATGATAACAACAGTTAACAGCTATGCCTGAGGGGAAACTCTGGAAAGGTACAGTGACATTGGGAGTGGAAAGAAAAATCCAACACTGCCAGGTGCAAACTAAAACTATCGAGATTGCTGGGATGATGCAGGGCTTAAATTATACATTACAGTAATTAGAGCTGAGGTGGATTTGGATTCAATCTAATGAAAGCTGGTTATGCAGCCATCTTAGTGACTGCAAAAAAAAAAACAACTCCCAACTGCACCTGTCTAGGGAGAGCACCCACAGATCAGCAACACAAATCCCTTGACTTTTCATTAGGAGAAGAGTTCTCAAGTTGGAGGGGGTTGAGTACAGAGACGGGCATGTGGGGTGAAAGTAGTCAGAAGGTGGTGAGAGTGCTGAGGGGATGAGATTGCAATGATTGAAGGACACAGTGAGACCAGAGTGAAATAACATTAGGAAAGCAGTTAGGGAACAGCTTTGTGGACTGAGATGCACTCTCACAGTAATACAATAAGGACACACAATAATATGCTTTATTTAGACAGTTTAAGCAGCATAAAGTCTGGAATATTAATGCAGTATTACCTGATCTTATTATTAATATTGTACGGAATGTTCTGGTTCTTATTATGATTGGCTGAGGCTTGTATGTAACATTCTGTATAAACACATGCCTGCGTCTGCCTTAAAGGAGTGATATTTTGCTTTTTTTTTTTTTTTTTTAAATGGAATTATATATTTTAAAACATTTCCCTGTGTCCTACATAAACTGTAAATGTTCTGCTTGGGTCTGAATTCTTCATTAATTAAACTCCACAGGTCCATCTTCAACCATATTTCTGGGTAATGACACAAGAAAGGTAGTTTTAAATGCAAATGAGCCACTGTGCAAATGTTGTGATGTAACTAGTCATTAAACGCAATAAATTATGAAAGATTTAAAACGGTTTGCAGAAATCTGCTCAATTTTTGCCAAAATAGATATAAGGATAGATAGCTTTGCAGCACCTGGCGGGTTCGAATTAAAACTTTATGAACTGTTAGGGTCCAAATACCCAATAAATACCAAATACCCAAATACCCATAAATTAACCAAAAGTTAATAAAAGTTTAACTTAAGTCAGTATACCTGCTCCAAAATGTTAGAAGCTTGCTGTCAATGTTGATTTAATGGGTGAGATATGTGGGTGGATGGATGATACCACTGCATAAGAAGTACAAATCTTATCAGTGACAAATAATGATGTAATTGTCTCAGCCCATTTAGTAGGAAAAAAAGAGGATGCTGGAGAACATCCTTGCTTCATTAATACACACACGTCCACAGTTCACTAGTAAAGAGGAGCTCCAACACAATTAAACACATCTACAAGAACTGAATTAATGTCCATGTATGTAATGTTGAATGTGACATGTTAATAACCACTCCAGTGTTTAATTTTGCTTTCTGCTGGATCTGCTTTGCATCCACTCTGCACAAATATCTACATTATTTGGCAGAAGAATGGTAATTTGCTATGAAATCTATAAATATTTATGAAATCTTGCCAACTATATGGCGTAACCATTTTATGAAACCAATAAGCCTCACAAGGCTGTGATTTAGAGTAATTCCAGAACATCCAAGGAGTGTTGTTAGGCATGACACAAAACTGAACAACCATGGCCTCTGGAGACGTATTGTTTTCTTTAGTTCTGGTTGTGCAATGTAATGCTTTTCAATATGCCCATTTCCCGAATGTGGCACAAGTAAAGTGAACACTTGCATTGAATTGAGTTAAGGATGAAGGGTCAGAGGGGAGTACTGAAAAAGATTTATAATTTAACCATATCCCATGATATTTACACAAATAACAAACCTCTCCTACTAATAAGCATTGTCTGGTATGAATTACTCCATTATTCCTTTAGAAACAATTACACAAGTCAAAATATTGCACTACAATAAAGAGGGGGGCTGTATTTTATTTAAATTCAATCCCACATTCACCCTCTTAACATAAAAATATAGACCGTGTTTGTTAACTAACTCACGGGTAGCTCCCATGTGGGTATTAATAGTTCATTGTAAAAGTTTGTTTAGTATGATATTTAATTATAAAATCCACAAGTGTGTGGATTTAG
>JAPSES010000115.1:9692254-9722146 GCA_029822895.1 Maxillicosta whitleyi
CCCCCCCCCCCCCCCCCCCCCCCCCCCCCCCCCCCCCCCCCCCCCCCCCCCCCCCCCCCCGACTGTATCAGGCTGTTGAGAAATATGGGTAAAAGTTAAGAATCTGTTAGCCTGAAAAAAAAAAAGTGACCTGGCCTCTTTAAGGATTACAAGAAGTGAGGATGAGAATATGAACTCAAACCATCACACCATGTACACTTGGACAAAAAACTGGACTTGAAAATTAATACACAGTTGATGGAAAAGAACAATTCGGGGGCCTGATACCCAAACCTTGAACTGTGAACACGGTGTTCTTATACTGGAATGATGCATGTGATTCAAACGATGTGCTAAATGCATCACTATGTAGCAGAGAAACATGCGCAAGAGTGATTTCACAAGTTTAAATGAGATCATAAAAAGAGCACAGATGGTTGAAAAAGAAAATAAATACACATATAAAACACTTAATTTATCTATATAAAGTTAATTTATCTACCTAAGAAGGCTGAGAGTTCATACTATAGAGACTTAAATACAAAATGCTACATATGCTATGAAAGGAGTGGCCCATGAACCTACAGCTACTGATATGTCCAGTGTCTATGAGCAGGTGAAAGGAAGGTAAAGGTAAAAGGAACATTTATGGAATACCCTGATAAGTTTACATGCATTATCTTGCAACGACAAATCGAGAATAATGTCTGCAAAGGATGTACAAACACATTTCAACTAGGAAATGCTCTCAAAATCCTGTAATATTCTGCCATTGAAAATGGCAACCAAACAAAGCTCTCCACAGACAGAAACATCAACCCATGATGACTGTCAGTGATTGCTTACAAAAGGGAAAGGGGAAGTGATGAAACAAAAAAAAAACGCTCCAACATCCCATGAAAAGGCAAAGATAATAGGTGTGTTTGTACCAGCACTGAAATATGGGTTCATGTGGAGACACAGACTTAGTTGCTTGACTCACACTGCCAGACAAGCTGCTGAAACATGACATTACAAAGGTGCTTTTACTGCTTTGTCTGCGGTGGTCACAGGTCCATTTTTACATTCAGTACATCAGGGCAAAAGAAGAGAGGAGGACACACAGGGATACACAAACACACAACTCCACTCAGAGGACAGAAGATGAAAGGAGAGAACAGACTTCTGTGTCATTGAGTGTACATAGCTCTCTGTTGAGTACAAATCATTCCAAGCGTTTGTTTATGTTGGACCTGTATTCCACTCCTCCACCCCCAGTCTCCTCAATAAAACACTGCTTTATGAGTTTACACCCATTTGTACAATTTGGACAGATTATCCTTTGTTCTGGCATGTTGCCCATAGCAATTTATGTAACATACTGTCTCACAGTCCATCTGACTGAATGCATCTTGGTAAGGATCTCTGCAGATGCACTGTAATTATCAAAAAAAAAAAAAAAAAAAAAAAAACCTAAAGTAATAAATAGATATTCTTCTGAAGTCTGTACCTTGTGGGCTTTGGCAAGCCAGTGGAATGCCTGAGTGGACGATAGAGCACAAAGTGTCTCGATTATGCTATATGAGATTTTAAATCCCAAAACGACAGTAAATTACTTAAAAAACCTGGAGTGGAAGAAAGAGAGTTGGGGGGGAGGGATGCAAATGTGTATGCGAAGAGGACCTCAGAGAATATCTGAACCCTATACATAGGAAGAGATGAGAGGAAATGTTGGATATAGAAAAACCCTATGGGCAGATTTGTCTTTTCACCGAGACAGACTGGCCCAATTAGACAAATGGACGGCAAAGTACACCTGTGTGTGTGTGTCTGGTAAGAATGTGCGTCATTCTTTGTGTCATACTCACATTTTTTCCTGATGTTATTGTAATGTCCTGCAGGCATGACAAAGGTATTCATTTTTCAAGGATGAATTTCTTTATATTTTACATGCATAAATAGATCACAGTGGTGCCAGGATATGCAAGGCTGTCATTGAATTTACAAGGACACTGTCTGGCATACTGCTAAAGGCAATTAGAGGTGCATTACAACTCCAACAATCAGCAGCAGTCAAGGGACTCTGCAAATGTTCAGGTCGGTACAGTAATTTCTGTCTGCATTTGCTGCTCATATGGAAGCAAAGACTGAGCAGAAAATGACAACTGCACCACCACGTACATCTTGAAAGCCATTCTTTCAAACAAGCTTGCATTGTGCAACTGCAGTCCACTGCATTGAGCCAAGCATGACATACCACCTGGTAAGTGGTCCCGCAGTGATGAAAATAAACCTAGATGAATTATCTCTACACAGTATGGGTGAGGTCAACAGTAAAAACCGAGATCAACCAAGGTAGAAAATACACTACACATTAACTCCTTCATTTCGTTACTAATCAGGTAATGGAACATCTTAGTTCAAGTAATGAATGCCTAAATAAATAAATTACTGAGCATCAAACAAATATCAAACTGATGTTCATGATGGGAGTGATTTTGAGCTGTTATTTTCCCCTTAAACTCAGAATTCTGTGTCAAGGTCTAATATTTGCCATTGGCCAGTATAGGAGTACCAACTTGGAACGATAAAGATTTTGTAAAACATCCTAATTACTAAACCAACTCATCAGTTTATCTGTTAAAAAAGCCACAACTGAAGGCAGTGAAGGCCTCCTTCTTAAAAACAGATGTGTTTTCTTAAATCAGGTAGCTTCTTATATTATTTTAATGTGTAAACCACAGCTTAGGTTTGTTATATACATCACCTCTATACCTCTACAGACATATTAAAGGTTAACTGAGGTAACATTGATTTAATACATATTATTCTATTATTATAGTGATGAATAATTTTAACATTCGATCTATTTTGTTCTGTCTTGAAGCAATTCCCCCTAAATCCAGCAGCTGGCATGTCAACAATTATACTGTGTCAATTAAATATATTTGACCTCTGGATAAAGGAGAGCATCTCCAAAAAAGTGAGAGAAAATACAAATGGGACATTGATAAAGTGCAAAGAGAAGAACAGAGTTAATAGAATTAACAACTGCAAAGGTGAATGGCATTTCCTTCCTTTTCCTACAGAGAAAGCAGTAATGTCCAGCTCCATATCTGAACATTATCACAGGAGGAAATGTCACAGAGCAAAGCACCCTCAGTTATTCAACCCACTGTTCTTCCAGCTGACATATTGTTACCGTCATAACCAAATGAGGGATAGGAGGAGGTGGGTGGCTTCACACTGCACAGCCTTTTTTCTAACAGGGATAGTCCTTTCCAAAATTCCAACTCTGACAGAATGCCGGACGGAGACTCTGCCCCCCTGGGATGAGGAGGAAAACTGGGAGCGCCACGGGTATATTGGAAGAGCCCACAATGAGTCACTGGAAACAGGTGTTCCAATGATAACACAGGAGTTGGGGATTGTCCATGAGGTGAGTGTTGATGTAACTGCATATCTTGATAACCCAAATATTTTCCTAATTCACTGGTCATGTCTGTGAATCATTTTGGCTGCATTTCCTCATAATGTTTCACATCACCTTCGTCATGTCTTGAATCAGTCGGAAAACATGCATAACTGTGAAAATATTCATGGAATCAGTATTTAAGGATGAACAATGGTGTGGTTAGGCCTGTGTGGTAACAGAGACGAATCACTGATTTAAACATAGACTTGGATAGTAAGAAATTATGCACAGACCCTTCACCATAAATAAGATTCATTAAGACGCTGATTAATGCACATTTCATATTATCGCTGTATTTTCTCATCAGGGCACTTTCTGAATGAATCAATACTGGTCTTGGTGGTGATTAGAGCGCTGATGGATCAGAGCCAGGCTGCCCTTTTAATGGTAAGATTCTCCATCAACATGACTCTGGATCACTCTTATTCATCATAATAGGTAAGGACATGGGCATATGGAAACCTTCGCTTCCCTGCAGCATCATTAAGGTGAGTAATAGTGGACATAGCCTGTCACTCCAGCACATAGTCCGTCATCTTATGAAGAGAATTCACATTTGCTTTCATTAATAAAAGGCTTGACCACACTAAAAGAAAGACCTTGTTAAAACATGGATGACCTTGGAATAACATCAGTCTTTTCTGTGTTTCAGGCTCACACACGTACAGACACCCCCTCACCACTCACTCCTTTACAGACTGGCATGGGAAAACAAAATAGGTATACTGCCTGTCACTTTGAAAACCCATCACTGTGACATATGACATTGACAGACAGATCCTGGAAAACAGATTTTCTCCTCTACCCCACAGACATTTGTCTTGCACCCCCTGTTTGTTCCTCCATGGATCAAATAGAAGAAGATGTGAGCCAGATGCTAGACTGTCTGCTGAGTACACTCAGTTATTCAACACTGCAAGTGTATCACTTTTCTGGCATTACACCTACATTCTTTTCAGTGATCCACACATTTGGCATCAGAATGTCTTACGTTAGGATTTTAAGGAGCCAAAGTTTACACAAACAGCAAAACAGAAGCTTCTCCTTTACATTTTTCTCTTGTGCTCTTTCATAAGACTGTCAGTGTGTGAAAATCATGTGTGTTAAAGTGTAGATAATCTATAGAAAGTCTGAATGAAAAATTTTCATCACTTCACTACATTCCTGAATTGCATGTTACAAAATGGGTGCTCAATCACAGAAGTTTACTGGGTAAGATTTTTAATATGAGGAAACACTGCCATCTGGAGGAACTCAAATTCTATCCTGAACACTGATATGGTCATATTGATAAAAAAAAACAAAAAAAAACAACTAATAAATGCATCTTTTTTTTTTTTTTTTACTGCATTCTCTCTAAAGCCTTATAACACTTTCATGGTTTAAGAAGGAATAAGATACCTCTATCATTTAATTAACATTTGGATCCCTAAAGCACTATAAAATACATTGTCAGTAATGTTCACATTATCTCATTAGAACAATTAAAGATGGAAATCTTCTGTATTAGCACAACAAAAGAGATAATATTTGCCTTGTGACTAAAGTGTTCAAAAACTTGCTGTGCATAATACTCTGTGGATGGTTTTCTTGATGTTCATTAGTCAAAAAAAAAAAAAAAAAAAACCAACCAATCTCTAAAATCCAACAAATCCACAGGTACAATAACATTCCTTCACTTGAGAAGAGATCATTAATTGCAACTCGGTGGCATTTTTATGGGGCTAAAAAATGTCTTGATGTCTCCAGTACGGTAGACAAAAACTAAAGAGGAAACAAGAAAGCTGACAGAGACTAAGTGCAAAGGGACCCCATCAGGGCACCACATTTCTTCACTTTAGAGAACATATGGGTTGTGAGGGGCCATCCCTGACACAGATCTGAGCCCGTGGGATCAAAGAAACAAAGCTGTTTGAGGCCATTGGAAATACATCAAGACAACGTCCACACAAAACCAGTCCCAAACTTTTCCTTCCCCCTCCACATTTCAGCTTTAAACCATTCTTACACCAGAAGGTTAACATGCAAACACCAATCACCATATTGCACTGAAACCAAATGTAGGTTTTGCAAAGCTCACCTTTGGTTGAACATCCCTCTGAAGTTGTAGTTAGCTCTATAGTTGGGCATAGGCTTAGGATCCAAAGGCCTGTAGATAGCGGGCTCCCCTCTCTTCATGGCAAGACCATTGAGCTCTACCGTCGGTGTTATACTGCCTGTGTGAGTCCAAATACAAGAGAAATAAGAGCTTGTTTTTGGGTATTTTTGGGTAATTTTATTAGTAATTTTTTTTTTAACACCCCATGTTCTGTTCTGCATAATGTTGTAATCCGAGGTGAATTGATGCGATATAAAAGGAGAAAAAAAAGGATCATACTATAAAGGAATGTAACCCGAAATGACAATATGTTTGCAATGTAAATGATCATAAATTTAATAAATAAACAAACAAGAGAAATTAAAAAATAAAATGCATAGTATAGTATGTGTAAAAAGCAAACTGTAAAGTAAGTGAGATAACAAGCTTGAGAATTACAATTGTGCCATTTTAAATGAGCAAAAATATCAATTAAACTCACTGCCAATGTCTTTCAGATTCAGTTTACAGAATATAAGTGCAGCACTGACTTTACAAGCTGCACTACAAACCCTAACTTATAGCTACAAGGTTAAATCCCAAGTCAAAAACCTTTACTTGCCGTCAGACAACAAATGATAAATGCTCAGTTACTCCACAAATCCCCCATTCATGTTACATAACCTGGTCTTTCTTAATCCTGTTTATAGTACAAGCCTTTCACTACAATTCCACAGCAGGCAAGAGGAGTCTAGTGATATTAATTTGGCTGGGGAGAAAAAATATAATATAGTTTTTTTTTTTTGCCAAGGGCTGTTCTGGCTTTGTTCTCAACCTCGATTATTTAAAAATATTCAGTATCTTAAGAGCTGTGTCTCAAAGCCAAACTCATCAAAGTACACACTCAAACTTTACATTAATGGTGTAAAGAGGGGAAGAAAGGGGCACTGAAAGCACCCTTACAGCACAAATGCTTCCTTGTGTTTGTTTTCCCTACCCTTAGTTTCAGGCTGTTATTTTACCTGAAAATAGGGGATGTCGGTCTGAACTTTCTATGTCCCTTGGTTGGCTATATTAAGCTCTTCTAATCTTAGATCCCTAAAATACTCAATGAGGAACAAGGATCAAGGACCGAGGAAGCTGGCCACAGGAGTTACTGACGTCTTTTTTATAATCAGACCTGTGATGAGTAATTGACGTCTGAGACACATTTGGAGGATACAAACCATGCAGACGTTATTCAGTAGTTATTTAACATGTGGCAGGATCTAACTTGGGGTTGTTTTCTTACAACGCCAGACATATTATATCAAGTTGTGAATTGAATGATATAAAAATATTATGTGAACATAAAACATCCTTCCTACGTTCTTTTTTTTTTTTTCATTTCAGTGTATTCCATGTTTTCTTACACAAACATTCTTTATAAAAGTTGATGCTGTTATTTCACCTTTTATTTGGAATAATAAAACGCCTACGATCAGGAAACTGTTTTTACAAAGACCTAAAATATATGGTGGAATGACTACCAGATTTTTAAATCTATTATTAGGTTGCTAATATCAAATATTTACTGTATTGGTGTTGGAATGCCTCCACAGATCTACCAGGCTGGCTCCAAATCTAATCTAGTTCCTGCACCCAATCTCAGTTTCAGCTCTTTTGTGTCCTTCTATTCCTCTCCATTCACCCCAGACTTGCCAAATCCAGTAGTTTTCCCACTCCCTAAAGATCAAGTCTCTGTTTTGTCAACATTATGGACTAGTCTTCATGTCCATTTATTCTCCTATTACAGACAGTGGCTTAAAAATGCAGTGTTAAATATTAGTATATTGTATAAGGATGACGTCTTCATGTCATTTGAACAGGTTAGACGAGAGTTTGTTCAACCAGCTCGAAATACTTTCAGATACTTACAAGTCAAACATTTTATACAAAATCACTTCAATCAACTTCCTTCTGGATCTCAGATATTATGTCTTGATTCAATTCTAGAAATTTAACCTGAGGTCAGGCGAATTATATCAAAAGTGTACATGAATATATTTGACAGAAATATTCCTCTTTGACAATAATAATAGAAAATCAGGATACGGGCACAAATATTAGTGACGATCACAGGTTAAACATACTTCAAAAAATCCACTTCTATTTGTGCAAGGCATAGTGTTATTCAATTTAAAATTGTACACTGACTTCACATGTCTAAAGTTAAGTTAGCCAAAATGTACCCAGGAGTTATTCCAATTTGTGACAGATGTAGACAAGCACCTGCTACTCTTTCATATTTTTTGGTCATGTTAAAGTCGAACTGCATTCTGGTCTTCAGTATTTGAAGTGTATTCAGTCATTTCCGGTCTGACCACTGACCCCTTTTTGGTGTCCCATTTGAAGATCCTTCTCTACAAAGGCATCAATTAAATAGTATCACCTATTCCTCCCATTTAGCGTGGTGACTCATTCTATTGAATTGGAAGAGTGACAAAACCTCCTCCTTCGGCAGATGGATATATGATGTCAGGTTTTTCCTTAAAATTGAAAAGATTAGATACACATTGAATGGATCAATGTGGAAGATTAATGAGGTACGGCATCCTTTTTTTTCTTCTTATGTAGAACAGATGACAATGTAACTTAACTCTGGATAATGTGTGCTGTGTACAAAGTAAATGGATAATTACATGCTGTAGCCCTTTATTTTTTTGTTTATTATTATTTTTTATTTTTTGTGGTATCTTAAATCTTTGTTATGAATCAGTGTTTTTCTTACTTGTTGTATGTTTGAAAAGTTAATAAAAATGCACTGATAAAAAAAATTATATTTTATACACATAACATGAACATCATCGAAGAAAAATCAACTGAAACTGCAGCAAAATAAAAGATGATACAGCTGTTGCATATATTACATTTAGACTAAGACTAATATATGAGCTGAAGAGTTGAAGAGGTATGGTTGGAAAACACACAGAGGGGATTCTATCATTAATGTTTGTGAGACAGGAAACTATTATGAGGACCTGTATGTGAGTTCATCATCATTAACTTGCACCACCTGATTTGCCAACCTGTTAACTAAGGTCAAGGCTTTATACTTATGAGCGAGTAACCAGACTTAAGCCAAAACATAAACGCAATGTGAGATTAATTCTTTAAGAAATTTACAAATAACATATAGGGAATATGGTGATTTACTGCATTCACATGGATCCATAACATCTCTTGGACAATCTCTGTGGACTGTGTTCAATGTCATTCTCTGTTTCTCTACTGTCACAAAAAAATACCCCAAAAATAAAGTCTGAAAAAAACAAAAAAAACAAACAAACACCTGAACTATTTGTAATGGTCGTGTTCAAACTGGGCTAAGGATGAACGTTTGCCTGAAGGTACATCCCCATTAAAATCTACAAAAAAAATATTTTATTCAGTGGCAGTACCTGGGTTGCTGTTGATGTCCACCTTTGGGGAGCGGGGCGCTGGCCTGGGGAGGACACTCTCGGCCAGCGCTTTGGCAGCTGTGGAGTGCTGGGCCTTTTTAATGCTGGTGCCCTCTGCCTCCCACACCTGCTCCCCAAGAGTCAGCTGCACTGTGAAGATCTGGAACAGTGACACCCAGAGGGAGATACGTTACCCGACAGTGACTACATTTTTACTAACATCCCTGTGGAACCCACATAATAGGAACTGAATGTACAATGCATGACCAACATTTACTAAGGAAAAGTACAAATGTAGTCATAGCATACTCTGATCATCAATTGGGTTATAATTTTGTTGGATTATATTATTGAAAGAGAAATAAAAAGTGTGTCCAGTGGTGTTTACAATTCACAAATTAATGATTAATTAATTAATCAATTCACCTGTATTAAGTTACTGCTATAAGTGTCCAAAATTAAGAGAAATACACTCCAAAAGATGTAATTTAATCACTATTGCTATATCAATATCCACAGATCAACTAGTGCTCTTTCAAAGCCATCATTTTGTTGTATGTTATTCTCCAATTGGTATTAGTTAAATGAAAAACTAGCATCACAGTGGCTTATTTAGATTTTGTACTTGACATCAAAATTTTAGTAAAAGGCTCTTGACATTTAAATTATAACACATTTGTTTTTAATTATGTCCACAGTTTATTCTCTGACTTTGTACTTTGGTTAACAGACAGCAAAACATACCATAAAAAGGCTCTTGCTCTGCATTGATGTACGTATATAATTAAACTACTTCTAGAATTATACAGTGGCTGCTTACAGTTAACAGAACAGACAATTATGCTTTTATGTGACAACAGAGAACTCAATTTCCAACATTATGGCGTATTGTGGAATGTCTTCTTTTTAGGACAAACCAAAGAATCCTTACCTTAGCATGTGCAGGGCCTCTCTCATTGAGGAGCTTATACTGTGGTTGGATCCTATTGAAACGGGCTAACTCATTCACCAAACACATTGGAGTTTTCTCTTTAGGGTTTGCCATGTTCTCCTGGGGTGGGCCTACACACAAAGGACAGAAAAATACATATTAAGTGTCATAGCATGTAGCTATGCTTTTACTACTCATAGAATACTGACTGGCACGTCAGATGTCTGTCATATAATAGCTGTATACAGAATTATGACGTGCATTATGAAACATAATACATAAATAATGAGTGATTATTACCCAAGGAAAAGAAATTCCAACCACAAGTATACACAAACACAAATAAGCCAATTTGGAGGCGAGACGTGAGAACTTATTTAAGAAACTGTCTGTTTTGCAGCTGTGTTTAGGGATCTGAGTGGGTGTCATTTGTCTACAGGATGGAAGATCTTACAGCCAAGTCACTGAAATATAAAACTATAAATAGACAACACAATATGAGATTCTTTATAAAGAATTAGATATTGCAGGGATCAAATTCAGACAATAACATGGCCCATCAACGAGGCCAGTTTAAGAAAAGATGATGATGATAATGATGAATTGCAAATTTGCCATAATTAGTTTGTACTCACAGGAAGTAATTATCATAAATAATAATTATGACTGTGATGCAAAATTTCCCAAAGGGAAACCTTCAATTCATATTGAATTCATACCTGGTGATGTGGCAGACACAGGGGCGTCCCCATATCCGACTGCAGGAGCAGGGCAGCTGGATGTGGGGGCCGGGCCTGTGCCATTAACAGTGGGCTGCAGACCCAGGGATCCTGGGCTGGCCATGGCCGCAGGGGGAACTCCGGGGGAGAGGCCAGGACCAGCCAGGGGTGCTGAGGTCTGTACTTTCACTTGAGCCATGCTCTATTCTAAAAAAAACCCCAAAACAAAACAACAATTAAACAGAAATATACTTCAAGAAACATGTAAAGACTCTCCTCTTTAAAGACTATTTACTGCACTGATGTCTGAGGTGCCCAGACCCAGAGTAGACCCTGTGGTGTGTGTGTATGTGTCGGTTTACTCTACCTGATCCTGTGCAAAAGTTCTGTATATTTCCTGTACACCTTGTATCTGCAAGCGCTATATGCTATGTTTATGTCCTCTATTGTAAGTCGCTTTGGAAAAAAAGCATCTGCTAAATGTAATGCAATACTGATGATTATAGACTGTGCAGTTACTTTAATTGTGATACTAGACAAAATATGATGTGTAGTATAAATAATAATAGTACTAATAACATTTCCAGAATCCAGAACATCATTTGTAATTAACCATGTAATTGATTCCACATAGGGAACAAACTCAAACACTCATCAACCCAGGCTATTTTCATACAATTTATAATTGTTTAGTGTTATTTGAAAACTGACTGTGGGTATGGCAGTGGAACAGACTTCAGACTGAGCAGCCCTGGGCCTATCTCACATTCTGATCCAAAGGCAGCTAATACAGCCAGACAATGAACCTTTATTTGAAGGAGCTTTGCTCATGTTACTGCTGCTAAGCTCCCCGGAAAAAGAAGGAATCCTGTGATAGCAGCCTGAACAAGACAATGGATGTTTGATCACATTTTATATGAGACTAAAGAAATATCTATTTGGAATTAGCATATTTTAGTAGGGACAGCCAAAAAAAAAAATGTGGGTATGGCCCAGGGGTCTGTAGTATCTGAATAAATGTTTAACACACATACATCATGTCTTGTGACTACATAACATAATAAGCTGCTATGTGTTTATCATCTTTGAGAGACAATGATTGAGTAGGTAAATGTTAAACCTAATGCAGGACGGCTTCTTCATTAGCTCACATTAATATGCAGCAGGTGAGCAAATGAGGGCCATTCTTTTCATGTCCCCAAAGGTCAGACGACGGGGTCAACTGGAGATCTGAACCCCTGGGGTGTGCACTTGAACACTTGCTGCTGCCTGCTGAAACGTGGGCTTTTAACCCTTGCACCTTCATAAGGAAAACAATGCTTTTTTTAACAATGAAACAATGTTGAAATCCTGTAACACGTGGACTGAAAATTACCACCAGTTATTGTTTATTCGATACAGCAAAAATCAGGGTCTTCTCTCAACTGTCAAGTGTTTTCTGAAATCACGTCTGCTTGCAGATTGAAGGGCCTTATGTTCCAAAGGCTAGACTGATGTAAACAACGGAGTAGTCAAACATTCATGCAACAGATAATGCACGCTAAAGTCAAGTAATAAATGCATTTTTCATTCCAACGTATATCCTTAATATTCTGCATGAAAGCTCAGATGTTCATGCTTTTAACGTCGGTGCATCCTATGTGCCCCTGTGGTTCGTAGGGTCGAAATTTCTTGCAGTTTACCATTTCCCATCGCACTGACATCCAAAAGTTCACTGACGAACCGCGAGGTAAATGCATAGTTGCTTTTCACAGTAACATGAAACGTTATAGGTTTGACTGGCAGAGCTACAGGGCTGTCTGCAACCCCTGAACCTACATTAGAACTACGAGTGTCCAGCTTAGCAGGAAGCTAACGTTAACCAGCAAGCAAACGGTATTTCCTGCAAATGTCAACTACTGAAAACAAGTCAGAAGAATATGGAAGCATGCGTGCTGACAAGAATGTATTAATGTGCTCTCCCCCATTGAATATACAATATGTAGCCACCTCCAGTTACGCTAGTTTAGCCGGTTAAAGCTCATCATGGCTGATCGGCCGAACACCCCTCTTGCTAGCATCTCCATACCGCCCCATCCTCTACGAAAGTCTGGGGAATTTCAGCCAACCGCAACAAGATAAATGGACTGACAACAGCGTGACGAATAATCAAAAGGCAACCCAACAACAAAGGGACAAATATTTAAGGGTATTTTTTACCTTTATCCAGGGCCAGACCCCAGTTACACCTCCAACATTGGCAAACACTAAAGAGAACTGGATGGAAGTGGGAATAGACCACCTTATTTTCCTGGCAAATAATGAAAATACTCGTCAAAAGATGCCACTCGTTGTCAGTTTTGACATTTTCTTGGTAAGGTAAGTGTTTTCCGTATGTGACAAACGGTATATATGGCTTGGCTCTTACTTAACATGATCAGAGTTCGAGTTGAATGTTGAATGAATTAACACCCCCCCGCCTTGGTGATAATGGTTCAGTCCGGGTTTGCTTCTTCAGAGCCTTCAACAGCATAACTTTGATTCTGACCGTAAATGAAGCTTAGATGGTCGTGTTTGCAATGTGTTTTCCCCCCAAAAAAAGCACGTCAGCACTTATTAATAAATAATCCTTTTAGATATTAGATTTACTTACTGGCTTTGCCCAAGTGCTCCATGGCAAGGCAGTTGAAATGGACTGTACTTGATGGTCTTGGATCATGCAGCACTGATGACAACAAACTTCATCCATGGTTCCTGTTTCTGCTGGTGGATGGTGTGAAATAATATACCTGGGGTCCTCATAAAATCCAGTGAGAATATTTTTTTACTACAAAGCAATAATTGCTGGATTTAAGTGGGGTCACAGGGGTCGTATTCACAGTTAATATTCACAAAATTTGCTCTATTGTTCTGGATTTTTGGAGAAGAGGAAATAAAATGGAGAATTAAGTGCTAAAAGTGTTTTTACCTGTTACAGAGAGATTAAATCAAAACGTCACTGGCATTGGCATTGTTGATCTCAGATGCAGACTAAAACACTACTGCAGTCTGGCCAATAGATGGTGCCAGAAAACTACTTTTTGTGTGTTATCCCATAATTCTGACCCTCTTCATTGGTGGAAATTCTGCATATTTTTCCTATCTTTGATAAATTACCCATTTTTGCACTCAGAGTTTTTCAAACCCTGTTATGTGTGAAGCTATCAACTTAATTCTGATTTGAATAAAATGTAAATATGTGTATTTTGGAATTGGCAGTTACACCTTTCAGTGTTTCACATCCTATGGACTCATGTATATTTAAGCAGTCACCAAAGTTCACTTCTATATAGAATAGAAAATATATAATAGAAAAATAATACAGTTGTTTGGAGTTTCTAAATATAGTGTCTGAGATGTGTGCTGTTCACAATGTGCAATGAAAACACTTATGGCTTTAACCACAGGGGTCTTTTACACATAAGGGTCAATTTATAATTGCAGGACTTATTAAGTCCATGTGATATATCTTACATATATCTTTACATACATGTGCTTTGAGTACCTCAAAAAGCGCTATAGAAATCCAATCCATTGTTGTTATCTTTAATAAAAGTAAAAAGAAAGTTTATGTTCACTATGATCGTGTCTAAAGACTCCAAAATTATTTAATCATGGAAACAATAACTTATTAATAAATGTTTAATTTAAAAAAAAAAAAATCACTAGATATAGTAATTTAAAAATGACCACCTTCTAATTAGCTAAACAATTAAAATAAAAAGCTTATATAAGAGGTTATTCGAAAAAAAATTTTGATTGTGTTCTTTTTATTAAGACAGAATTTTTTTTTTTTTTTTAACCAATATAGACAATTTTATATGGAAAATAGCTCATGGTATATCTGTCTCTGAGAAATCACTTTCAACTAAGTTGCTCATTACAAAATCAACTCTTAAGGAATTGTGTAAATACCAAATCATAGGACGTCATTTCTTCCTGAAGAAAACTGGCGAGACTCCAAGGTATGTTTTCTCCTCATTTTGTTATTTAATAGAAGTAGTGTGTGTATTTATCACACTCTTATGTCAACAGTGTTATTACAATAACTTCATATATAACTTTTAATTTTACACAACTGTACATATGGTATTTAGTAGAATCTTTCTGTAAAAATACCATGTGCTGTTATTGTTATGTTTATTTAAGGCCTGAAAACAGCATAAAATGTCAATTATACCCATCAACCATGTTACCCATAACTTTATCACTAGTTCATCTTAACTATTAACATAATTTTTCTACAAATCACTCTCATATATACATTTCATTAGGTAAAAGGACAGTAAAATCCAAAAAAGATTTGACAGTCTTTATGGAAATCTCTTATTTTCTTATATTTTTGTAATTTTATAATTCTGTGCAATCAAATCTTAATGTATTCCTTATTTATTTATTTCAACCTGTCTTAAAATTGTATTTGAATTTTTAATCAATGTGAAGCACTTTGGGCTACAGTTTTTGTATGAAAGGTGCTATACAAATAAAGTTTATTACTATTATTATTATTATTATTATTATTACAGTAAAGACAGTACATACGAACATATCCCAGACACCAGTTTTGAATAAAAGTGAATCTTTGCTTTTATTATTGATTATGAAAATGAACAGGCACCTATTACATGGAGCTTGCACATCCCAGAACAAAATTTCAAATATAAATAACACACCCTCATTAGTGTTGATCACTCACAACAACCTGTAAGGTAAGAGTTCAAACTACATTGAAAAGGAAAAAAAAAAAAAAAAAAAAAACATGACACATCCAAACCCTTGTAACATATTCACTCTCAAGTTTTGCAAAAACTCTACTGAACTACTGCCCACAGAGTGAAGGCTTTTTTATTTTTCGTCCCCGCACTAATGCTGTTGTGACTGCATGTACACAATCATTTCAGTCCTTCTATGTTTTTCCTTACAGCACGGTGACAGCAGACAGACAGTTACCATGAGGCCAATAAGGAAAAATAATAATAATAAAAATCATTGGTTAAATAGATGTCTTTTAAGTTATCAATATAGTTTTGAGATAGCGGTGTGCTGTGGTAATCTCCTCTACAGTATAGAGCATCACATTCACTCAAGTTCATTCAAGAAACTCAACTAGACCCTGGAAAAAGCAAATGCAATACATGATGGAAAATTCAAGTATCTCTTGACTGGATGGCGATAAACATCTCTTTAGGAATGGAGTGATTACAGCCTGAAATGACAAAAAAAAAAAAGCCACACAGCCTCTGGAGGTGAGGTTTGTAATATCCATTCCATAAACCATTAGCAAAGTTATGGAAAGACTCGTAGCTGTCACAATGTCTGATGCCAATAAGAAAAAGTAGGGTTTAAAATTGCATGCACCCCCACTGTAAAACTACTAAAGTTGTTTTTTTTTTTTTGTTGTTTCTTTTTATTATTTTTTTTAAACCAACAGTAATATTTGTGTTGCTTACTGTACACATCTTAATTAGCAAAAGATGCAGACTAACTTCCACTGAAATAAAGCACTCTTATTATCATTCTGCTATAAAGTAAATGCATCCTCTGCTAATTTCTTTCACATCATCCAACAATTTAAAGACTTATATACAATAGTTTCAGACGTGTTATAATTTTACAACATAACAGTCTCTTTTGGTGAAAATATAGGTAAATTCAAAATATCTGATAGGTATCTTTTTTTTTTTTTAGAGGTGATCTCTTTATTGAAAAAGTACCTGAGCCAAAACTCTGACCAGGGGGAATCACAAAAGCCTCATATTCGTGACTTCTAGAGAGACTCTTCATTAAGTCATTCACTACCATTCTGGAAATCAATCACAGACTTAAATATATATATTAAAAAAAAAAAAAAGAAAAAAAAAAAATCAATATCATACTGACCCATCAAAACACCCCAACCCCCTTTTCAAAGTATCAGCTGTGTGAAAACAGTACAAAAAAGAACTCAGGACATGTAAAATCACACATTTTTACAAGATTAAAGCATGAAAATAAAAAAAAAAAAAAAAAAAAAAAGTATCTATCATACAAATAAAAATGGATCTTGTGACGATGTTCTCTTACAGACATTCTTTAAAAAGGAAGAGAGGCTGCTGCACATCTTCAAGGCTGGACAAGTGAACACTACACGAGTTCAGCCCAACTTTAAGAGGAGATGTACACTGAGGTCATCAGCTGACAAAGAAATCTATCCTCATCGTCATCTGTGTTATTCCCATCGGTACCGACATTCTGTCCAACGGCAGGACAAACTGCAACCAGGTCTCAAGTTGGAAGATGAAGAAGAATATTATGTTTACTTTCGATACAATGGTTACAAACTAAAACCATTTTAACCTGATAACGGAGTGGAGGACTGCTTACAGTACAACTGCAAGGTGGGAATAACGCTCTAATAGTGCCTTTAACTAGTTACTTTCACAGTGCATATAATAAGAATAATCAAAAAAAATAAAACAACGGATGAAGCATTTTCTTGGGGTTACGATGGTCAGATCCCTTCCAGAAAACGATTAGATTTGGATTTCTCTTTGTAGGCCCAAGCATGCATCCATCAGTTATTATTGCACAACACAAGGACCTTAAAATGCACCCACACAGAAACAAAAAAGTAACAATAATAATCTTAAAAACAAGAATCATAATTTTTCTCACTATAAATCCACCTTGCTTGCTCGCTGCTTAACTATCTCTTGCCAAACGATCCATCTTGGGTGCATCTAAACGTTCCATTATATTCTTTCTCTACATTACAACCGGCTAAAACATGCATCCAAACCGCCCATGGAGAAATGCAGTCAAAAGCATCCAGCGCATGGTGTCCACTGTTCCAGTCAAAGGTCAGAGTTCAAAGACTGAATGATTAAAAAGTGCTTTACGTAGGTCAGTAGGACTCCTTTTTTCTATGACTATTACAAAGTTTGTACATTAGCATGTATCATCTGTGAAAGAAAAGAAAGGTATTAGCGTAAAAATACCATGCAGGTTTTTTCAGTCATTTCATTCCATCTGAAGTACTAGGAAACAATTTAAGTTACAAATACTTACCATGATACCACCATTTTGTCTTCTTTGGATTTTTGTTACACGTTCTTACATAAAAGGAGTTATCTGGCGGTCGTCTCTGCAGAAAAAGAAACCGGTTCAACAAACTTACAGTTTATGCAATGAACATCTCTGTCTACTCGGGCAGCATTACAGGCCTTACCTTTTCTTTGCAGCTTGACAACATGCTGATAATGCTAAGACAAACTGATTGCACTGAGAGCGCTGGCGACCAATCCTCCGTTAGAATAGATAGACAGATGTGACCGTTGCTATACACATGTGGATGGACAGGTATATTCTCTCCTGTGAACATTACCTGCAAAATACAATCATAACAAATGCATATTTATATTAACCTGTACTCATTAGTAATTGTATTTCTCAATTATGTAACTGTTGGATAAACAATACGCAGAGTTTTAAAAACTACCAGCGCAAGTTCGTGCTCACATAATTGCTCAAAATCTCTGTTTTTCAGGTTAATTTGATATTCAGGTCGATATTTATTGTTTAATAATTATTTTGGAGTTTGATGTCCAGTGCTCAAGATTTATTTATATATATTTGGTCAATTTCAAGCCAAAGGCTATTTAATTTGTAGTTAAGTCAAACATTAATTTCCAACAACATCAGTTTTTCAGGGCTTGGTATCATATAATTAATGGCTTACTGGCTCATAAATAGCATTATTTTGTCAGCTTTTGATAATCCGCAACTGGTTGGTCCCTAATAATAATAATAATAATAATAGTATCAGATATAAATCAGTGGATTCCATTATGTTTTGGTATGTTTGTGATATACCCCACATACAGATATCAGATAACTGAAACTCTTAAGTTAATTAAATATACTGTGACCAAAATATTCTGCATATAGTGTGTTGTAATCATGTACTTTTTAAGCCTAAAGGTGGGATACAGAATCTGGATGCTTTTAATAGTGTTTTACACTGAAATGAGGGAATTGTGGTGGTCAAGGACACACATTTTGACATTAGTTGTCTGCAAAATATTCAGATTTTCTCATTAATAGCTGAAAATAATGAGACTTGCTGTCTAAGCTCGGGCTTAGTCCTCCACAGCAACATGAGGCTCCAGGATTAGGACAGAGGGGCCGGGGTGGGGTGAGAGAGGGGTTAGAGAGAATGGGGACTGGAGACCAGGAGAGGAAAGTAAAAAAAGAAAGCATGCATTAAAAGGGTCCACAGATAATAGCCATTAAATGGATGGTAGTGTCAGGGCCAGACATGAAGATACAGGAAGTGTGGTGAGAGGAGCACAAGATTGTGGTGTTGAAGCAGAGAGGCAGGGGAGTCATAGTGGGTAAAGTGGGTAATGAAGAGCAACAATGGGATGAGGCAGTCTGGCACCAGATAGGGCCTCACAGGAGAGGACAAGCCTGACATCGCGAGGGTGGGTCGGTGGAGGGGTGATGACAGGATGAGTGTTAGAGATAGTACCAGAGAAGAAAGATGGCATTAAATGCAAAACAGCATGACAACTGAAAATTCTTCCCTGCAGTAGTTAGTCAAAGTTTTGACAAGAATCAAGTAAAAAAAAAAAAAAAAAAACTGCATTGACAAGGCAGAAATACTTGAGAAGCTGCAGGAAGGATTTACTGTGGGAACTCAAAATATTAGATGGTGAATATAAGAGTATATGAGGGAAACACCTGCAGGCCAACTGCACATGGAGAGGAAGTAAAACCTGTCCTGTAAAATCTACCATGTCTTAAAAATGCAACACACTGTCACTCTCACAACTTTACACTTTGAAACCTTCAACGGTTGTCACTGAATGTCACTGCTCCCAATATTTTTTTCCTGTTTTAATTTTTTTTTTTTAGATGAGTAGAATGAGTTAAACTAATCCCCTCAATATGGCTTCATTAGGGACTTCTATGCTGATGCCTCTGTTGGTGATTTGTAACCCCAGTGTTTCCAAGTCCATTCCACTCATGACTGTAAACCCTATGTGTTTCATGTGACTACTGCAGGCATCCAACCCATTTACAACTCTTCAGAAATGAGCACCCCTGTACACGTAACCCAGGCCCAGCACCCCTGTACCTTCAAACAGGAAGCATAATTTACACAACTGAACTATTACTGACATAATGCCTCACATTTGACCACATACATATGCACAGTGACGGGAGAGGAGGGTCTCCGACTTACCTGAGGTGAATCAAAAGGATAACGACTACTAAATTTGAAAAGCAGCTGAAATTTCTCTCCTTCATACAGTGTGCCAGGTGCTCCTTCCATGTCTACAATCCACCTGAAAGCAAGACACAAAATTAAAACATTAAACGGCACCTGTTAACGACAGTGGTGAACTCTATATCACCATGGTAACCATGCAGATTTATCAACCAAAGTTACAGCAAGCACTATTAGGTTAAAACATGAATAGTATCCAAAAATAAATAAAGGTGGGACCTTGGCTACAGATTGGATAAAAAAAAATGTTGAATTTGTTACGAGACTCAGCATTCCCAACAGCTTCTAATATTATAGTTCTACAATTTTTAATGAGTAAATGCTTACATCATCAAAGCAATTGGCAGTTTCAGGCAACAAACTCTATTACAGTTCCTTCACCTTTCTTTTGTCAACACAATGGTGCAAAATGTTCCCAAAAATCAAAACAGTAATTCTACAGTCATCAGATTTCTTGTCAAGTCACTGTATCAGGTTCATCGCTTCCATTATGAATAACCTTGAGGACATATTTTTTGTTTTGTTTTGTTAATGATCTTCATAATTAGCTGGAAGCACACGCAGAATGACTTCCATGGATAAACACCTCATTATCATTAATAAGAAAAATCACAAAATGTGAGCTGCCAATGCTGCAGTCAGTATGTAATCAAACGCTTTGAGTCTGACTCATTCCAATGACATTCAACACCCCACTGGGTTATGACAGTGGTTTAGTAATAATGTGATACTCTATTGATCCCAGTGGACAAAATCTATTTTCGCTTATGTAGCCTGCCTACAGAACTGTGCTGAGTGAGCTGCTAGGAATTTGGTGTCATGCTCAGAATGGCAGATGACAGCAAACACACAGACTTCATCTTGGGTCTTTGGCATGAAGGACAGGCTACCTGCTTAATGTGCCCTTTATGCACAAAAATCACATGATAAATATTTTGGTCCAGTGCAGATCATTTATGGGGATTGCCTGCTCACAGCACAAACCTCAGAGAAGAAAAAGGAGCACTGATGGCAGCATCGCAATCTCTGACCTAATTTCTTCCAGGCAAGCAGTGCAGATAGGACACCAAAGAGACTTGTGGTTGTTGTTCGGGTTTATAGCCTTGTGTCTCTTTCAAATTTGGCCTTGGGCAGTTTAGCATTTAGGCCTCCATATGAGGTCAGTCTGCCTTTAAATCTTCACCCTTTTAATACTCAGTCGTCAGAGTATCTGAAAAAAAGCTCCTACTTTCTCCAGGGGCTGAAGGTTAGATGCAGCTGGAACTGATGCCTGAGTTACACCTGATTCATCCTACACTAAATACAGGCAAGGTCTCTCAGGACAATATGCTCAACTTGCTCAAATTCCCCATAGTCTAGTGATTATATGATCCAACCAACAAAAATAACACAGTCATTTAGTGAAAGCCAGAAAAGGACAAACTGAAAAGGCTTTGAGAGATCTGCACTGCGTTAAAGCAGCAGTTTCCTTGTTTGCAAAGACTGATAGCATTATCCCATCAAGCTAAGCCATCTGCAGTGTAACAGACAACTGTAGGATACTGTAATCTAATGTATAACACAGAGAGAATGTACTATATAAACAAAGCCATAAAACTTACAACAAATGGTAACCTATCACTGTCACATGCACAACAGTATCACCATTGAGTTTTTCCTTGTATTTGTTTTTTTCAGTTTTTTCAGGACGGCTATTTGTTGGCATCCCCACTGCTGTCACTCACAAAACATCATACTGACCTTTCCCCATCTAAGACAGACAATGGCACACCTACACATACCATCTAAGAGACATGATGCATGCTGAAAGTGGAAGCCAGCTGAACTGGTTGGGAGGCTTTTCAATCATGCAAAACACAAGCACTCATTCAATCTGACCAGACAATTGTTATGTAAAGACATGTCTCCTAACGTGCAAAAAAGCACAGATGCCTACTGGTAATGCTAGAAGACACTGTAAAACATGACATGGCAAAAGCACTCAAAGTCAAAGTAATGAGCATGCAGCTGAAAGACATTTGAATGACAGCCAGAAATGTGTCTGTGACCTATAAGTAGTAAGGATGCAGAGATCTGGTGCTGATAATCAGACACAATTTGACTCGCACAGTAACAGTAATGAGGGCAGTTTAAGGAGACACCAAGACCCAGACAGAAAGGTCTGCTAAGCAGTCTCTGTTCCTTGCTACCCTAGCCCAACTCACGCATGCCAACTACTAAATATTTTATAAGGATGAATAGTGACACTGAGCATTAGAGACACTACTGAGGGGGCCAGAGCTGTCAGTCACTATAGTGACCCCAATTCCTTTTCCTCAACAGTAACTGCTGATGCTACCAAAGCTTTGTATCTTAATAACTCCTACTACTGTTCTCCCTACAGCTGCCTAGTTACATGTATATAGTATATCCACAATACAGTCCTCTAACACTGTTGGAATAGGAAATCCTAACACATTAAAAACAAATATAAGAGGAGGGATGCATGGCATCTTACAATACGCCATGCTTTCAATAACAAGTAAATAAACACTCACTGTGTTATGGTGTTCTGTACACTTTTCTCGTTGAGCGTCATTCCTGGGGGTGGATCATTTTGCAGGGCTAATAATTCCTTTTGTAGCCTTTTCTGTTGGGGGAAGGTGATTGAATTATATAGCAAAACTGTTAATCATAATCATAAAATAGGCTACATAAAGAAAACAAAAAGTGGTCAATTTTGTACCGGTGATCCAAGTTAATATTGTGTTATAAAAATCCTTCAAATATTAACAACGTTTAGATATACTACTTAATGACTGTGTCAGAGCGAACGTCCTGGAAGTGTAGCTTAAAGCGAAACTCCACCCTGAGCAATGACTCACTTACACTCGCTAGGTGGCAAAGACAAAACTGATTTCACGTCCAAGTCAAGTAATCCGATAAACAACGGGTTTAACAGTACATTAATATGGTTGATATTTGTGGCTTTACGTTCAGACAACTCTCCGTCGACGTGACATAACGTTAGAGCCTATTCAGCCGATGCACCTGTTCAGCTTAAGAGGAAACTAAAACTGCTCAATCTGCGCACTATCTCGTTAGCTAGCTAACGTCAACGTCCGCCGAAATGCAACCAGGACTCAAATACAAAGATTAAATGGAACTTCGATTCATTATATAACACTCCTTGGGATTATCATCGATATATTTTTGAGAGAAATATATATCAGTATCCACAACAATGCAGCTACTGGGACGCTATGTTGCGTTGCTAGGATTGACTTGGTGCTGTTGATGATGATAGCTAGTTGTATTGCTAGCAGAGAGCAAGCGCTAACACTGAGCAGTATGGCGTAAATAACGTCATTTTTACATTAACGCCGTGACTACTTTCGACAAATGTGTGTATGCCAATAAATACGTTAATACTATTTTAGGAAAGGCCAAACTGAGTGTCAGGTGAATCTAAATATGCGACCGCTGTCAATCGTATTCTTACCTGCATCGACGCCATGATGGAAACCCCCCTGCATCAGCGCAGAGAGGAGAACTGTACGTCAGGGAGTCACGTGAGGAGAGAAGTTGTTTTGACAGAAGAAAACAATCCACAGACGCACACCAATGCAACCGTCTTTTTTTTTTTTTTTTTTTAAACAAATAGTCAGCGGACTTTTTAGGATCTCTGTTCTGCTACAAAAAAAAAAAAAAAAAAAAAGGAATATAAACATAGTAGTCCAGCAGGTTTACAGAGAACATTCGAGAGCATCAGTGACCTTCTCCAGGACAAATGCTGTTCCTGACATCACTAATACCATGAATTTGTAAAAAAAAAAATATTTGCAAACATGAACACATTAGTGTATATTGGCCTACTTATAAAACCACACCCCTTGATCTTATTTGAAAGCATTATAGCTGACCTGTACTGTTGCAATTCCTCAGTTGTGAAGAAAATATATCTTGCTTACTTCTTCCCATTTGCATGTCTTCACTATATATCAAATCCCCAAACTTCAAAGGATCTCATAAATATCTATAGTCATATGTTGAAGGAAAACTTAACTTGTTTTCCATCATTGAAGTGTTTAAAGCAGCAAAAACATGCTCATTGATCAGTGCGTAATATAAGTCTTGTCAACAAGGACTTGCACCTTTTATTCAACTCAACTGTCATTTGACAAGGCCTCTTTAGGTTTCTCACTAAAAATAGACCATCATGCTGCAGCTAATGCAGGACTGAGATGTGAGCTCCTAACATATATATGACTTGCACTAATAGCGCTTCACTGAGCTATACTTTAGATCAGAACAAACTACATAGATAATGATCTCTCAATAAAATACGCAGCAACAAATATTTACATATTTGAAGCTAATTACAAAAAAAGGATTTACTGTTTTACATCATGTCCATCAGCTTGTATTTGATAGTAAACAAAATGTGAAGCAGAAAGGACACACCAAAAATGTATCATGCAGATATAACATTCAACTAGAACAGAGTAGTCCTTTACTGCCTATAGTTAATGTAAAATCTGTAATCCTGTTTCAACAAGGAGTGCAGGCCCCGAGTATGTACTTACTGGAAAAGTGTGACATAAAAAGTCATGCTAATATATTTTTTTACAATAACAATGCTGATAAATTCAGAACAATTGGCACACAATTAAGACATGTCCCAAGATGTGACAACATTAGGTATGCTGTAGTTTTAGGGGTGCCACTTATGCCAAATGAAAACTACCACTTGTGTGTCTACCAGTGTTCATTGAAAAGTTAATTGTGCTTTATGAGGAATAATGTAGTGACTCCCTCCAGAGTTCTCACCAAACAGACTTTTATTTAGATGCACAGGTGAAGAAAGAATTCCGGGCTCTTGCCGGGCACATACCATTCCAAGACAAGCAACACAGCCTTCCATAGGTTTTATAAAATGAAATCCTTTAATACTAGTAAAATGATGCGAAAAAAAAACTAAACAAAAAAAAAATCTTTGTGACATACATAGTTGTTTTATATGTTGTACATGGCAAACCAAGTTAAATAGTCAAAAAAAAAATCTAAAACTGCAACTGCTACATCATGTCAATAATCTTAGCAATCCAAAAAGTTTGCAGCCATGAGTAGTTCCAGTGCAATCTCCGGGGCAATGGGGAATTCAGGTATTTCTGTTGAGCTGTTGGTGTAACGGACCTTGTAGGTGAAGTACATGCAGACCTTGGAAAGAACATGAGATGGAATCTCTCTGAAGTTTACTTCATTGGTTTCATTTTCAGCAAATTGACCTGCAAGTGAGGCACAGCAGTTGATGTCATGAGTAAAAATACAAGAATTACAGTATATTCTTGCCTAACAGATAAATCCATACAAACTTGCCTAATCTTTAAACAAGAAATTGCATTATTGTATTACTTGCATGACAACCCCTAAGAATACACTGCAGTATGTATTTGTGAATATAAAAAAAACAAATATATTTTTCAATCTGATTGGATTTTAATTTTGTTGCAATTAGCAAATATTTTGATTCTGTTTACAGCAACCACTAAAAATGCCAGAGAGAAACTGCTAAGTATATATGCAGGACTGAAAAACCCACATTTTGAATTATACCTTCTCAAGAAGCAGGGATGTTGTTTTTCCTACATTTCAGAAGAAACTATATAGCAGAAATATACACATTTCAATAGCTATTCATAGCACATTTTGTGTAGAGCATAAAATCCCCCCCTCCCCCAAGAAAATTCCTGACATGCCGCTGGATAAGTTAGTATGGAATTACTCTCACACAGTAAATGAAATACACCTTTCAAAATATTATGGATTAGGAATAATTATACACAATACTACCCACCAACATTAAACAAATTAACAAGGCTAGGCAAACATCAAGAAAGATACATATAAAGTTCTAGGGGGGAAAATACCACTTCACCATTTGTAATGGTAGGAAATAATAAAATACATGTACATGGGAGTGGAATAGTGATACCAACTGGATAAGCAAACTTAAGATAAACTATTAATTGAACCACAACAGAGTGAATCCAGAGTCTACTAATTACTTCTGAATTAACTGATCATTATTGAAATTAGATGTGGAAATAAAAGATCAAATCAAAAGACTAAATGAAGATCTGAAGTAATTCACATAATTATCTATATCTAGGGGTGTTCTGTCGACATTAGTCAACAAATATTTTAATCTAAATTCTCACCTGGCCCACTCAACATGGCTTTGATAGTCCCAGATGTTAGGGCGTGTTCTCGTTTCACAATGAATTCATGACCATCTGAAGAGATCAGCTTAACATACATGGCATCTGGCCCTTCGCAGCCACCATAGGTTCTCTCTTCCCCATCTGTGAAACAAAACAAACTGACATTCTCAAACAGGTGTTGGACAAATGTTTGATGTCACAAAAACATGTTTGAGCAAAAGCACTAATTCTATCAATACTGGAAAACAGATTATGCAATTGTCGGAGGGAGTCAGCATACAGACACGTAAATAAAAATTTCACAAACATGAAATGTTACGCAATATAGTCATCATATTTAACTGGAATATGATGATGCGGATCAGATGCCAACTCACCCATTTTGTTCCGGTAATTCAGTTAGTCCTGAGAAGAAACACACAACATATTATAAGAAGATTTTTTTTTTACAACACAATACCAGGCTTTTAGTTGGTGACGACAACTAAACGATAGATATGACCCTAACAGCTAACAAAAACAATAGTGTAACGTTTAGCTAGCGATAGCAGCCATTTCAACGAATAATTAAACGTTCGTCAATAAGATAACTACTATAAAATTTGGATCCCATACCACACAATGGCGTATTCTATTATAATTTCTGGCCGTGATATACATATACAAACACGAAATAACAAACCATTAACGCAGCTCCTAGCCGTCGACGTTAGCCAAGTTGCTACCGGCCTAACAGTTATCTTAATCACGTTAAAATGTAATCTTTCTCGTATTTAGGGCTTTACTAGAACAAATATTTACTGGTCTGAGACACAACAACACACATTATCATCCGATCTAAGCGTAAAATGATAGCTTACCACTCTGGGGTGTAACGAGGAGTGGAGATTACGTTTGAGCTAACGTTAGCCACCAGACAGCTGTGACCCGGAAGTAGTTTGTATGAACACCGGTCCGCGATAAATTTCTTCCGTAGAATTTTTCCTACAGAATAAAATTATCCACTATAATGGATATGCAGTAAACAGTGTAAATATTATTGCTTTTTCAAGAAATTTAAAAAAAGTATGAAACCATATTTCTTCCAATTATTCCCATACTCCATGCTGATATTAAATAATACTGAATGAAAATGAACTTTATTGCCATATAGTTTAAAGGAATATGGTGACATGGATCAATACATTCATTTACATGAAGGAAAAAAATATTGTCATAATAAGCTGACTTGTCTTACTGGTTTGAAGTACAGTATTTTTTCTTAGATAATATTCTCTTTTTAAACCTAAAGGGGGCGCCTGTGTTTAAGGTTATGTCTGACTGTTCAGGTTGTGATGAGGGAGAGCAGGTGCTGATTGGACACAACAGAGATACTCTGCAGTCCCATAAATCTGGATTCAAGAAGGAATGAGGGAGAAAATGAGAAAAACAAGGAAAGGCATGCAGTGTGTACCATCATACATATTTAACAAACAGAACCAAATCATTCAATTAGCCATATTATACAATGCACACATTATAAATGTTTTGTAACAATCTGACCTAATCTAAATATGTGTAAATATTTTAATGGTTTTAACCAGCAGCCATGAAAAAGATTTACATTTTCAATTAGTTTAACAAACAGACTACATAACATTTCGAGTTTTTAATGACCACCAGAGGTCAAGTTTTCTGTAATGGACAAAGAGTTATCTGTGATAGATCCGAGTCAGTTGAGAAGTTGAGAAGTCAGGTTCAGAATGTGACTTTGCGCTGATCCTGCCTGAAGTTCTGTCATGCAGGAAAAGTGATGACTGTTGAAATCTGAGGCTTTCAAATGGATGCAGAGTTATCTGAGCTGTGACATTATGAGTTGAGTCCTGAGTCCTGAGAAATGCTGTTTGACCCAGAGGTCCTTAACAGAGGAGTACAGTGCTCCTAGGGGAATTTTCACATTTGTATGCTTGCACTTTTGTTCATATACACATAAATACTGTATTAAAGGTCCACTGCTAAATCATAGGTCAAAGCAAACTACTTTAACAGAAGCCTGGTCTCAGCAGTCTGGTCAATTGCTTGTACTTGTTGCAGAGGTAAAGTTTGACCTGGTATTTGTCTTACAGTAATTCCAGGTTTAGCTATGCCGTCACTGTGTATTCCAGAAAGTTCTAGTGGACTCCTGTCTGTGGAGAGCTCAGACCCTCTCTCTCCCTCTCTTTCTCTCATATAAACACACACACACACACACACACACACAACCAAAAACAATCACTGACCTTCCAGTCCCCCATTACACCATTAGTGCTTATGATCAGAGTGGGCGGGCGGCGGCAGTTGCTTTGATGTCTCTCTGATATGACCCACCCCACTGCAGCTGCTCTCAGCTCTATTTTTGGGGAGGCTGCTGTGGGCCCTTAGAACAGGGCTTCCTTAATACACACACAATACATGCACCCACTCTTACCATGCCAAATGATATGTATGATCCAGCCTTGAGACACCTTCTTCACACCCAACTAGGAAATGGTGAGACGTAGTTAACTTGCTAGAAAAGGTGCTTGTCCATCTGTATGCTTGTTGGTGTAATTACTCATTATGGTTTGTATTACTATATGAAATATATCACAGTGAGCATGGCCTACATTCTGAGACTGAATGGCAGATATAGACGGAACTTAATGACGTGCATTGATCACTGCGCGTAAATTTCCCATTCTTAATGCCCTCACTTTCAGTACCACTAAATCAGTCAAATGTCAATAAATAGATCCATAGAGAGACTGTGAATGAAACCAGGTCATAGTTTAAGTCTTGAATGATGGGGGAGGAATGGCTTTAGGCATTTTTTTTTTCTGAAAAGTAGGAAAAGCTTGTCACAATGAATTTGAGGGTACTGTCCTGTTTGCCTGCAGTGGAGCACAATGCCCTTCAAGTCTTATATGGATCCTAATTGCCTGAACCTTGAGAGAGCAGTGCCATCAACTTACAACATGTAGGACATTTACAACAATAGTTTATCATTAAAAGAAGGGCAAACGTATATAGAATGTCTTTTCATTTGTTTTTCCTTTATCATTTGAAACAATCTATCTTAGTGATATTGCATTGGTTGACTTTAACCATAAGGATAAGAGACTGCTCTATATTTTATTGGCAGGAAGTAAAAAAAAAACAAACAAAAAAAGCCATTATGAGGAGATAGCTTGAACCTGAAGCACTAATGAAGACTAGATCAACATTCAAGAGATATACATCATGGAAAAATGTTCTTTTACACACATTATGGCAGGATACATTTTGAATGGTCAGAATATGTCAAGGCTCTGAGGTCAGATTTATTGTAAATGCTGCTGTTTGACTTAATATACACGTACCCTTTCACCTATCTAGACATTTAAGAATTGAGTTTTTAGTTTTGCTTTTTTTTTTTTTCTAATTTGGTTAACAATGTGAAAAAGCTTAAAAATAATAATAAAAATAACAAACAAACAAAAAAAAAGCAATGGCTTTATAGATCTTTACATTTTATTGTAGACTGGAGCTGCTCAATATTCAATAGAAATGTTAATATACAAAAAAAAAAAAAAGAAAGAAAAAGGAAGGCAAATATTAAAATTAGGATTGTCAAAAGATTAATTTTCTTGATCGGAACTAATCTCAGAAATTTCATAGTTAATCGCAATGAATCTAGATTTACTTTGCATGTGTAAAATAGATATTTCACAGTAAGACCATTTGAAGCTAAAGTTAAACCCACAATGCAAAGTATTTCTGACCATTGTGTCTTAAATCGGAATAAAATGAAAACAGAGACAAAG
>JAPSES010000115.1:9726781-9741704 GCA_029822895.1 Maxillicosta whitleyi
GCGGGGCTTATGACATTGTGACGTAGATAAGTTTGTCCTGCTCTGATCCGCTCGTTTGTCTGTAGGTTAACCTTTAACCTTTCAATGACAAATAAACCCATTTAGGTCGAATTTCACGGCCTGGGGTGCTGCGTACATATACTGCTTGTTGTGACCCAACACATTGTAAATAGAGATACTCAAAGTGGGTTTTAGCTGAAGGCGCCCTTTAATATGAAGTATATTACATGTATTTGGATAGTTATTTAGAGATTTAGTGGGTATTTAGGAGTACTAAAGGGTTAATTCCGACTTACGCGGAAATTCGGGTTACGTCGACAGCGTAGGAATGGAACTCGCTCGTAACCCGAGGACTACCTGTATTCTGTTGAGAAAGTGGATCAAGGACAGGATCAGTGACGTCACAAAAAATCAAATTCTGTTTAACAAGGCATAACATCTTTATTGTTATACACATAACTTCATCTCCAAAGACTTTGCACAAATCAGTGGGGTAACATGAACTTTGAGATATCAAAAGTCTCCCGCAGTTCCTCGTATTTTCGAAAATACTCAAACAAGAACATCTGCCTTTCACATCCCCAAATGGTACATACAGTACAACCAATTAGAAATAAAGTATTTTTTCACTGTCAAACATTATCATATGTGCATTACATTACCAATTACAAACAAGTTATATTCATTGTCAAAATACAGGTGTGCAAATTGTTAGAAAAATACCAACTCATACCAGATTCTGGATTGTGCTCTGTAAAAATCCTTACAAATAGTATATAATAATCTATATATAAATGTCTCCATCATGCAATGTTGCATTTCAAAAAAATATTCCATAAACAGGCTGTTCTGTCCAACACTCAGAATCTCCATTCTTCACCATGCTTGGGTGAAGACTGTTTTAACAAAAAAAAAAAAAAAAAAAAAAAGGAGGGTGTGGCAAAGAAATGGTGACACATCCTACTTTATAATGTTCAATCTGATAGCAGCTAGCTGCATCGCATTTAAAATACAACCATATTTGAGTAATTTAGTGTCTCGGTCTGCGTCTACTGTCTATTCTGAGCAGATTCAGCAGTTACTTTAATAATTAATAGTGATTATGCTGCTGATCCAAATGTGGCGTGGTACTCATTTTTAGCATATGACACAGTCAAGTTTAACTTCAAAAGTCAATTACAGCAAAGAAAAGAAAAGGAAACATAGCCATTTTAAAGCCCTTTTTCATGATGACCAATGTTCACAAACACATTTCCCATAAGTTGTACAATGAATAATCTTTGTAGCAATGACATTATATCAGCTACATAAATAACCACTTCTAAAATCAAATAAACTCATGCCATACCTGCAACATAGACTACAATCAGCTACAATGAGGCAAGTTAGAAGCATGATTCAGGTGGTGACAACAGTCAGAGTATCCTGCACACAACTAAATTAAGACAAGGATGGCATCTCAACCCACCCCCCGCCCCTCATCTTTTTCTGAGGTAAACAGCAGTACTGTTAAAGACATATAAAGGCATCTCTCCTGTCCCCTGGTGCCACATCTCCCATGGCCTCAACCTGAATAAACTCTATACCAACTTTCACTCTCCACAAGACTGATCCAGTCTCATAAGCATGCAAGCATCGTTGGGCCTACAAAAGCATCTTATCATTGCAACTTAGTGGTATACTGGAACAATGAAAGCAAAGAATAAAATGAAGGAATTCAAGCAAAAAAAAAAAAAAATGGTCTTGGCTTGTGTTGTAACACAATGAAACATTTATCCTTCTGATTCAATAAATAACATAAGACATTTGTTTCTTCATTTCACAGAACGAGCTGGCGTTTAAAGAGTGACCTCCTTCCTAAACGCAACGCTATTGACACTCTATCCAGTCTAGTTAAATTCAAATTATTTACTTATATAGTGACAAAATAAATGCAACAAAGATTTTTCTTTGATATAATGATATAAACTCTTTTTTTTTCTTTTTTTGGCAAAATATATTATAAGATTAACTTTTGAAAGAAACATAGAATAGAATATATTGCACTTTCAGTGACATGAATGTGTAATGTCACGTTACAGCTCAATTTTTTTTTTTTTTTTTTTTTAGAAATTAGTACAATTTCAAAATTAAAGAGAGAACTAATTTATTCTGAGAAGAGAAGAAATTTCCTTTGCTACTACAGGTGTATGACTGCAAGTAACCAACATTCAGATAACAACGATGAACGAAACTACAATAAAACAAAAAACAAACAGAAAACAATATGTTAAAATTGTACCATGCACGGGGAGTGTTTCAAAGCAGTGTATCCTGGGTTACAGTGGGCGGAGCTTGAGAAATCTGCGGTGATGAGTGGTTGACAGAGTAAGACTGGCTAGTGACCGTGCTAGCACTGACTGCTGGCGATGGCCATGCCCAGTTTCCTGTAGCAAGAGTGGTGTGAACCCCAGAAAACGCTCCGAACACCCGAGCATGCTCCCGCTGCGACTGTCCCCCAGCCGCTGGGCTCACATCTCCCCATCAAAACGTCAGATGGCAAAATAGAAAGGCAGCTGTTTGCTCCCATCATCTAAAAGTGCATCTCCATACTCTCCGGCAAAGTCCGTCAGCCCACCGCTATCTCTGCCAAAGCAGTGGGAGTGGGCTACAGAGACCAGTGCTTGGATCAGCATACGTGTGGGTTTCAATTACTTCTTTTTTCAGACTGTGTATGTTCGGTTGCATTTTTAAACTTTTTTTTATTTTTATTTATTTTTTTATCTCACTAGACACAGCATGTCACCTCAGCTTTTCGACGAGCCAAAGAGTGCTAATTCACGGGACTGGCCAAAAGAAGGCCCATGACAGGTTGGTGGTAGCGTAGCCTTCCTCCTTTGTCTCTCCAGTGTCATGCTTATTCCCAAACACCTACGGCTGCCCCCGTGTCTCACTGGCGCCATTTTCATTTTTCAAGGCCGGCGATGCAACTGTACTGGTTGCCATGGTTTCACTGCAACATAAAACTGTATGTTTAAATTTAATTGGCTTCTAGTCACATTTCATACAAACGCATTTTCACACACATTTTATTTATTTCTTGTTAAACTGTAGAAGTCTGGGAAAATAAAATAACTTACCTGAGAGATAACATCATCATGTCAGAAAATGGACAAATATAATTGCAAGGCCAATATTCAGCAGCATTACCATAGCAACAAGGACAGAGTTAGGACCCTGCAAAGACATAATATAGCAAAAAAAAAAAAAAAAATCAGATATGACAAAACCATCAACAATAACATCAAATGATCATTATGTCCTTGATCAGGAATCATGAAAATACCTGTTTGAATAATAATAATAATAATAATAATAAAAAGATAAAGTCTCATGTATAGACACTGATACTTAACTGTTTCTTCTGTATTTTCTGCAAGCTCCATACTGGCTTTCTTTGTGTCTGCAAGGCTCTTTGGCTTTAGGGAATCCTGCTTCCTGAGTTTCTGGTCGCTCTTCCCCTCTCGTACGGAGGCTGGCTTTGGAGTGGGTATACTATAGGATTTGGGGGGTTGTGGGGGCATGCGTGCCAGGGCCAGGGCACTAGGTTCTTCCTCAAAGTCCTCCTCAGGATCTGGAGGTGGACGGACCTTTGTTGGGGTCTTGACATAATAACTGTGATACTCAGAATGGACCTCGCCATTGACTGGAATTGCAGGAGGGTGTGGAGGGGGGGCAGATGCAGGGGTCGGCTGCTGAACTTTACCAGGTTTAGGAGGAGCCTTGACTTGAGGTGCACTTTCAAGCCCATCAGTAATGGCGGGCCTTTCTTCTTTACTCAGTTTTCTGCTAGACCGTTCATCTTTGCTCGTCTTATGACTTGACTTCTCATCTTTGCTAATCTTGCGGGAAGATTTTTCTTCCTTGCTCGTCTTGCGGCTCGTGCTGTTACCAAGCAGACCTTTCTTTTTGCTAGAGTGAGGGGAAGGGGGAGGTGAGCCTCCAGGACTGGTCACAGGTGAATGGGGAGGAGTGGTGCCTTTCCGGTAAAAGTGGGGAGAATCTTTCTCGGAGGTTTCCTTCTTCTCAACTGGGACCTCTTTAATCTCAACGGGCTCCTTTAACTGCTGTTTAATGTAGTCTGGTCCTACAGTGGTGAGACAAGGGAGCACACTTTAACAAACAGAACACTTGGACATGTATTCATATTTAACTCTGTAATATTAACATAGTGATAACACATGGGATGCGCAAACAGTAGTAAACGCTTTACCACACACATACCATATACGAAAAGTACAACCTGCAGGCTCATATTATCTGAGGTTCAGACATAGTTCAGTGATGATACAGGAGATTAAACCCAGACAGAGCCAGAGCCAGAGCCACTGTCCAAGAAGCCAGATTATGAAAATAGAGCACTCTTATTTTTTTTTATCCACCCTGCCTGACCAGATAGACTGTGAGCCAGATATAACCCGAACTGCTCCAAAGCACAATTCAACTTTCAAATGAAATATTCATATAACAATATTATATGTGTGATCATTCTGCTAAGCCTGAGGGAGAGAGACAGTGATAAATAGCCTGATTAATGCAAGGTCACAAACACCATTTCACAAGAATCATCCACCTCTGCATCTATATCACCACTCATCATCTGTTATCAGTATGTTGTTTTTCTTAGAAAGTCCCATGTCACATTAATTCTCAGCAGCAAGGCTTCTGGAATAAAAAAATAAAAAAAATAAATCAACCCTATGGTGCAGTGATGCCTCTTCTTTTCATGTGGCTCGCAAGTTTATAGACTGGGGTTCAGGGTTAGTGTCCCCTCTAAAATGAGCAATCTGCTTTTGCTTTAGTTCATTTAATTATTCACTGCGGACATCACAATAAAGTGTGGATTTGAGTCTCAAGTCCCATTTTGCATGTGGGAAAAATTACACTTTATTTGCACCATTGTTCTGTGTTGAATTAATATTTATTAGAGTCATCAGGCTCTTTGTTTGCCTGTTTTGTTTAGTTTTTTTCCACCTTCGCCTAAATTAGTCTGTGTCAGAGTGACTAAGACAGGGACAATGCTGCTTTGTACAAAGAACATCAGATGCTCTGAGGACAAAAGAATCCTCTGCACCCTATAGGATTTAAATGATTAGAAACGAGAAATGCAGATGATGATGATGACGTGATATGTGTACTGTGTATGTATATAGAGGTGGAAAGATTTAGCTTATTCCAATAGATGAATAAAATACTAATCCATCCATATATTACCATCCTATCTCCAATATGCGATCTGATTACAACCTTTTTGACATTTCTATGCCAGGATCATCTAATGGAAACAACCTAATATTAATTTAGATTTGACACTTATTCTAGTATGCTAACTTCAAATCCCGACGGAAACAATATCCAATCCCATTCTGGCATAAACAGCCTTAATGCGGAATCTTTTAGCTCTCAGTACGCATAAGCCTAAAGTATTTTTCGTCTGCATGGCATTCATAATTTGTTTCATAACCGCCACAACCAATAAGACCCACTACAAAGACATGGGAGACATTTGAACATCTGAGGGGCTTAATATATCTGCTGAGTTTAATTTTACACCATAACTCAATAAGAGTTAAGGCTTTGTGGGCGGGCCTGAGCAGTTTCACACTGTTTGGGGACAGATTCCTTTGTGGGGGTTCCAGGCATTTTCTGAATAGTTCTCATCACTAAAATGACCCCAGCCACCAACAGTTAGCAACGACTTCCAGTACACTTGTGCAGCCTTGTTAAAGTCCACTATAAGCTGAACCAGAACATAAACACTCTATTCTTACATTTAGAAATATCGGATACATGCTCAAATGATTCCGAAATTCTATTTGGGATAATCTTATGTAGTGTTCTATGTTACTGGAATTGTTGAGTTGATACTTTAGCATGTGTAGATCCTTCGCTGATGACTGAGATTTATTACAGAAGTACTCTACCAAGGAATCCAGCCAGGTCAGCTGGAACATGTTCTGGGACTCAATTACCCAAATGGCCGTGGTGTTTCTTTCATCTGATCATTGATCATCTGGGCTGAGCCTGCCGCCTTCCAAAGAGTGTCATTAAATAGGCCATGACCAGAAATGAAAAATACTTAGCACATCTCAACCTAAATAGATAAAAATAAAAAATCGGAATTTCCACATTTTTGAAGGAATTTCGTCCCGTTTAACGATGGATATGTCAGTCAAGTCTACTGATCTGTCTTTATTCACCAGATGCCATTTCGTTCTGTCATTTACTTCTAACCTTATCATTGTCTCTTTGAGGTTATTAGAATACAAGCTTTTGTTTAAGCTATGGTTGTCAGTTCTGTTTATGTTAATCCACAGCACATTTTCCGCTCCAATGAACTCTTAGCAAAACACACGCGTTGACACACACACACACACACACACGCATGTAGACATTCATGTGCTTACACAAAACGCAGTGGATTGGCCGTGTAAAACCCAGCCTAACCCTTCCTGACCTTAATTTGAGGATAGATGCCTGGTATCTATGTGGCTACATGTCTATGTGAACTATAAGTGTGTATGATGGGGGAGGCAGTGGGAGGGGTACAGTATATGCCGTTATTGCATCTGTTGCTTTTATGCCTCACACTGGTCTCAGTAGAAGATTCATAGGGGCAGCAGTGTATAATCTCAGCCCCATATGGGCTTGCAGTATCTCTGGCTTCAAATGCAAACACATGTTTTCACCAGTTGTAAGTGAGTTTTCCATGCTGACAATCACAGGCTGACCTCAGGCTGCTAATGCATGAATGATGACAAGTCTTGGTTGAAGCCTTGCTTTTACATTTTACATTCATATCAGATGAATGAAGCTACAGGAACTGGAATAAGCATTTCCTAAGGCAAGCTGTTGGCTTAAGTGTACAATAGTGTCTGTATAAAATTACAAACCATGTAATTGAATGAATGGAGATTGAATTTGCAGGTTTGCATTTGTGTTTTTTTTTCCTATTGTTTTCTTATTCAGAATGATTCTTTACATTCTGATATTGTATATAATATTTAGCCTGTTCTGTGGGTTGTGATCTCAGCATGTTCTTTACTCAGTTAAATTTAAGATTCATGACTCAATTTGTAGCTTTTAGATTTTCTCTTCCCTCCTACTCACACTGACAGATGGGCAGGGGGAGCTGTTATTGTTTGGCCAGATTACATCCACTACTGTTACATACTCACATACACACATGAATAAAAAAAACAAACTCCATGTGTAATCACTGTTTTCCTGTGTGGTAACATGCAAAGAAGTGTCTGCAGGGCATCATGTTCACATGTACTGAATTGCGATTGATGGCAGTGACGGTAAACTACTTCCATGAATGTAACTGAAGACACTCCTTTAAACTTTGGTACAAAATATGGCTCTCTTCGTGAAAGTCATAAAAAATTACAGAATTAAACTTAACTGGAACTGCCATCGTGCACCTTACAGAACACGTGCTGTCGTGAATATCAAGTGGCACCTGCTCATGTCCAGTTTTTAGTACTGACATGTCCAGGTTTTTATGGCTTCACCTGGTCTAAATGTACCTTGACTGGATAAAATAGGGTGGAGGAAGATCCCCAGTAACCCTCACCCCCCATGTAACCCGCTGAAGGAAGGGACAGCTGCTCCACATCAACCCCACAGAGGGGAGAGCACGGAGTCGAGCTCCTCTCAGTGCATAAGGATTCCAGCTATGTCTCCATTAGACCTCAGTGAACACACATCAGCCCCAAATATAGACCAATTAACGTCACCCCACAAGCCACGCCCAGCTAACCCTCACCGCACTCCCTCCAGGGTGTTGTGTGTAAACCAATCATAAAGGTCAGGGTCCTGTTCCCTGTGACCCTCTCCACCCTTTTGAAGTACACACTCTCAATCTGGGTGATAATCTGCTATGAGTCTGAAATGCCAATTACAATCAACAAGGGGTTTAGACTCCTGCTTGTTACCCTCTGGGACTTATTAAAAGCTAAAGTATGGAGATAAGTGAGAATATTTCCACTGTAGAGGTAGACACTGATGAAGCAATGCAAAAATAGTTTTTTGGAAACTTCTTTTAATGTTGGCCACCTGTGGTATTGCATTATTGTAACATAAAATAGTGATGTATGAAAGGATGGAATTAAAGGAAAACAGGTGCAGAAACAGTATATTATTTCTCTTTGAGGTTAACACTAGTCATTTTGCCAGGAAGCTGCAAATAGAGGAGACTGTTTATAGTCAAACACTGTGAAACGTGCCAAGGGACTAACACTGAACCAGCAACAAATCAGAAGAGTGTTTTGTTTGATATTCTCTTGAACCAAAACATCTACTTTTGAGTTTCTACAGATTTCAATAACTATGGAAACTGATGTATGGAAAATGGCGTTTAGCTCTTTGCACTTACCCATCCGACTGGGCTCACCAGACACACTTACGTAACTGAATGTCTAAACGCTACGGCTCAAATGTCGCTCCGCATTGCACATTATTATGACATCGGCCACTCTCTCATTCATGATCTGACTTATAAGGCAAAGACACTCTCTGTGCAGACTTGTGAACCTGGAGATCATCCCGCCTGCCAAGCATGACCACTGTTTTCCACAACACAAACAAGCCACAGGATGTCACTGGACTGGGCAGGCCATTGCTGTGGCTTAGCGAAGGGACATGCTTGAATGGGTCCCATTGTCAATCTATTTGTCACTCACTATTTTGTGGTGGCTTCTGGCAAGAACCCAAGGTCAGCTAGCTCATAGGCCTAAATATATTTCACACAGCGGAGAAGGCGAGGCTCACTGGTGTACCTCTTACACACCAAATAAAAACAAATTACAAAGGTATGACAGAGCACTTTCATGCAGGATTAATGACACCTATCCAAAAGTAGATACTCTATTACAAATCCAAATGGAAGTGCTCTTAGAATAGTATCAGAATTATTTGGAATCAGATAAGTAGGATAACTTGAGTAAAACGCTTTGCTTCATGTTGATGTCCTCCCTTTGACCCTGTGTTCCACCTCTGACCTTGTTGCAGCACAAGCCCTTTAACCAAAAAGGATCTGAACTTTTCTCTATTTATGTTGTATTATATGTCCAGTACTGCCCTGTAAAACTCAACTTACCTTGTAAACTAACCACAGTTGAGTTGAAACCTTACACTGCAAGCTACTGTATAGCATGGCACAGTGCCATTTAAACCTCCATGAAGAGAAAAACTGAGAAGGCCTGGGCAGAGGAGCCAGCAGGCTGTCATGTCCTTCACATACTCTATACCTGAAGGCTATTTCTAAATGACACCAGGAAACAAGTTTGATGTGATCTGAAAAAACAACATTACAGGGATAGGAAGCATTTCGGTTCTCTGTTTTTTTTTTTTTTTCTTCTCCCCAGCAGTTTATGACTGTAGACTTGAATAAAGTGTTTCAGAGCTGTTACAATGGGCCTTTAAAAGCATAAACAAGGCTTCTACCCAGAGTACAGTAGTCTCCTTCAAGCAAGCACAAGGACAAACACAGCCTTCTTTGTGGTGTTAGAAATCATCCCCACTATACCTAGTCTTAGATTACAGTCCTGCAACACCAATCCTTGCGCTTTTGTGCATCCAGAACAAGCTTATTACTGACTCAGACACAGCCTGAGTAAACAGCTCTAAAACTGTGCAAACATCATTATTCATAGAAAGCAAACCCCCTCTTAACGGTTACCTAATTCTTAAAAACACAGATGGAATGGATGCATTGCTTGCTGGAGGATATTGTAGTAAAAAGGATGGATGGAAGCGAGGGGGATTTTAGAATAGCTTGGCTGGGTAAATGCCCTACCACTTGGGGAAAGTTATTCATGTGTTAAAGCTCCCTTGAGGTCAGTGCAACATTCTCGGCAAGAGCTGCAACTGGATTCCAGTTAGGCCATATACAGTAAAATTCAATAAACTGAGATTTATTAAAGGAATCTAGGAAAGTGTTTGCCTTGTTTGTCAACATCACTATTTTCTCAAGGTGTATTTATTATTTTATGTTCACTTAAGTTTCAAAAATAGTGGTGTTTAGTCTTTTTTTTTTAGTGGAATTGTTCCTTAATCCATAAAGACCCTGAAACATCCACTGTCAACCAAAAGCATCCACTGATCTAAACTGCTGATCCATTAATCCTGTCAATCCATGTAAACAATTGGTGTAAAATACAGTTCTTCATCTTTTCATGGTCATCAGATATGACCTATTTGGATGTTTAGAGGCTCTGTAGTTACCGTGGAAACACCGTCATCTTCTACAGCATTGATTCACCATTAAAACCCATGGAGTTGGATCAATGACAGTGGATGGAGACACTTGTTTTATGTTCAGTTAATCATATATTTTACTTTTTCTGCAGTTTTTTCAGTTTTCATACTTTAAATTTACAAAATTTTATGAACATCTACACGATCAGTGAATTAAATATAGGTAAATCGATTACTTTTACTGTAAAAAATGCTAAATTCAGAGGATAATAATTGCAATAAATGGTGATAAATCAATTAGGAAATGTTAAATACAGAGAGGAATTCATTTGGGAACAGCCAAAAAAAAAGTCATACTAGGTCCTTATGGGTTAAAGCATCATATACAAGTGCAAGTTACCATTTTTTAATGTCATATAAGCCAAATATATCTGACTCTAAGAATGTTTTTGCAATGTTTTTCTTTCCATAATTACATTTCAGAGTTATTTAGAAAACTGGCTATGTAATATTTGCACTTTGCCTGAAGAAGCAATCTTTATATTTCATTTATATGTGTTGTATATGATAGTTTATTTATAAAGATTACCTGGTTGGTAGAAGTTGGGTGAGAGCTCCCTTGCAACTGCCCTGGCAATTTCAGAGTCATGCACAGCAGAGATGGCGGCCTGGTCTGCAGCCTCACTTTTTGTCCTGGCATGGGCCGTTCTAGAGAAGAAGAGATGAATACAAACAATATTAAAGTCCCATGTTAAATCAGTAATGACGACATGATCAGAACAACTGGAATAAAAGGAGGGCAGTTAAGGATGAGTAACCTACACAGACACTAATAAACACACAAGCACATTTCTGTTGATTTCACAAATAGAAAGATATAGCATTTCTCGCTATCATTGATGCAACAACTTTCTTGCGTTATCCTTGTCTGACCTTCCATCATTCCTTCCCTTTCCTCAACTTTCAGCCGTATCACTCGGTCTGTCCCTCTTAGGGATAACATAACACCTCCCCTTGTGCTTCTATCTCAAATCCAAATCCTGATTTTCCAAATGGAGCGCAGCCACATCCAAGCAAGACCTTAATCCAGTCTGGGGCACTGCGTTACTGCTGGATCACATGGGAAGAGCACCCAAGCTTCATGTGTGTACACATACATGCAAATAAGATGACGTTACAAATTATGTAGCATTCCCGACTGTTGTAATAAATCATACACAATATAGAAAGAAAGATAAAATAGAAAGCAGCAGGTAAAAAAAAATAAACATATCTAAAGCAATCGTCTTCTCCAGTGTATTCGCCTGCATCTACTCTACTGTAGTGATGCTCAAAAACCAAAAGGGGGAAGAGTAATACGTATTGGGATCAATGTAAGCTTAGCATTAGCACGGAGAGGTATTATGGGAGCACACCATGGTAAGACAGAGATAGGCCAGGGGGGTGACCTGCTTAATAAATCCCCTGAAAACTTCACTGGGAGATATTGTATATGAATATGTTTGTTTAACTTAAGAAGAAGATGCATACACCAGCAATGGAAGATGTCTCCATGTGATACACCCGATATTTTAAAAAAAAAAAAAAAAAAAAAAAAGATTAAATTCTGCAACATGCAAAAAGGCTTCAAAGCCACTGGATTAGTCACTGAGTGTACGAACAGATAGTGAGTGAGCCCCTCGCTGCAAGTGCTCAAACCATACATGACAGTGCAACATGGAATGCAAGAATCCAGATGGGCTGACCAAGTATCACTGTAAGTATTGACAGCTGTTCCTGGTACCCTGCGTAATCCCACTCATCCATCTTCTCTCCCCCTCTTTTTTCACCATCCCTTCTGTGTTTCAATCAATGCTACTGTTCTCCATCATCTGTTCATCCATTGATGCTGCATCACTTGATTCGGCCCGCATTCCCCCGCTCCCCCTTCATCTATGTCTTCTGTCAGTGTGACCCCAACGGACAGATGTCTCTATTTCAGCCTTTTTCTCTGTCCTTGGACTCAGGGCTGTCTTGTTTTTGACAGGCTGCGACGGGGAGATATTAAAATGCATGAGGAGCCATATGCTGGTGCAAGAGATGGGCTGTTTCCTATCCAGAAATAAGACCCAGTATTGCTCAGAGACAAGGGACACAGTCAAGCTGCATTTACACCACAGACTCTGGAAAATATCCGCTGACCAGCTGCAGACAGACATTTAAATGTAGGAATTTCACGGGAACTAAGTCGCACACAGTGCATTGCTTCTTGCTTCGAGCTATTAAAATACAGTCGTGGAAAAAATTATTAGACCACCCTTGTTTTCTTCAATTTTCTTGTTCATTTTAATGCCTGGTACATCTAAAGGTACATTTGTTTGGACAAATATAATGATAACAACAAAAATATCTCATAATAGTTGAATTTTAGAGCTGATATTTTATCCATCTTCCATGTTTTCTTAATCATTTCAGTTCTTACATCAATATCTATGTCATTGTACTGACAAAAACTGTGCTTTTAGACATTCCATGTTTTCTTTTCTGTCTGTTTTAGTCACATGATACACACAGGAGTTAGTACTTGATTACATAACCATTGTTTCTGATGACTTTTAATGGTCTAATATTTTTTTTCTGCAGCTGTATAACATAATGTAACATATAGCGTATGTTTATCATGTTCTCAGGCCTAATTATATTTTATATAATTATATAGGACTAATATTTGTGAGAAGCACCTACAAGATACTAAAATCCTGATGCAGACATATGCTCAGAGCTGATATCTATCCATTTTATATGTTTTTATTTTTTATTTTTTTGATTAAAAACCAAAGTCACTTAAGTTCTTACATCAGTATTAATGGCATTCCACTGACAAAAACAGTACTTTTAGGCATTCCGTGTCATCTGTTTTAGTCACACGATGCACACAGGAGTTAGTACTTGATTGCATAACCATTGTTTTTGAGTTTTGGTGGTCTAATATTTTTTTCCGCAACTGTATACAGCTATTAAACACATGTAACTAAAATCAGATATAGCCTTATAGACTTTGGAATCTTGCTGTTACAAATTCAACTTAAAGCATTCAAGTTACATCACGCCGCTAATCGGTGCATTGAGGGCACACACTTACCAAAACAACTACAACAACGGCATGCAGGCTTCTATTTATGAAATGTGTGAAATGTGCAGCCGAGTGAAAGGAGGCATGAATGTGTCATGAATGTATAAAGCATGCCCGTGACTTATTGTAAGGATCTTAACAGTTCCCTTTAGGTAGAATGGGCATAAACTTACAGGCAGACACAGGAAGCGATGCAGACTGTTCCCAGACAGGATGTCTGCGGGTGGGAGGTGACAGGCAGAGAATGATGGGAGTAGAGGTGTGACAGAGCAGTAGGACAAGAGGAGAGTGAGTGAAGAGTGAAATGGAAGGCGAGAAAACATGGGCATGTGGAGTGGAGAGATGAAAGGCTTGGTTGCTTTTCCTGCTGGCATTGATAAATATCATTCTACAGACACTTACACCTTCCACAACGCATGGAGTGTTAACTGTGATGGGTTCTATCACTCAAACAGGAGGTAGCACGCAGGCACGAAGGCAGACAAGCATGTTTATTGTGGCGTCGCACACATAAAGAAAAGGGTTGAAGAGGAACGGTGGTCCTTCAAGAGCATTGATGAAGTTCATGTCTTTTGATTACAGATTCAAGGAAAAACTCTGGGTAAAATATAACAATATGCAAGGTCATGACTGACCTTTACAAAAGTTTGGGGTTTTATAACTTGTCAGGCAGCCTGCAACGTCTCTGCTTGAGGCCAATCTGCCTCTGAATATAAAACAACACCTGTTCATGTCTAGTTTGGGGCAGTGCAGGTGCACCTGTCTGGTGTTGGTGCTGGGTCCAGGCAAATCAAGCTATTTGAATCCGGCATGGACATAAGCACAGATGAACACAAATGCAAATAACACGCAAAAACACATGGTTTGTATGAGATTTGGGGGAGAAAAAAAAGCAGAAAGAAGTGAGTCCTTTAAGACAGAAGTTGCATTTGAAAGACAATATTGATGAAGGTCTAGTGACATCCATGGCTGTTTCATTACCGTGACGGATGAATTGTGTGAAAAGCATTGAGTCACTTTGGCAGTAAGTGTGGAGAATGTTCTTTCTCTCTGTGGAACATGTGTGCATCTCATTGTGTGTGCTTGAGATAGAAGGAGGATGACAGCAGGGAAAGAAAAGTGAGAATAGGAAAAGAGCACAGACCCTAAGGTATGTAAATGTAAAAAAGGGTTTTGGGCAACTGGAGAGTGAGAGAGAGAGAGAGAGAGAGAGAGAGAGACTGCCCCTCCAAAGGCTCCTGGGTATTTAGAACTGCTGAGGTATGCATCTCAGCTTCTCTAATTTTACTGTAGGGTTAAATTTCAGACGCAGGCTCCTAGGCTGTCTATTGCATCCTCTTTAAGGTTAGTCATACATTAGTCTGTTAGAGAGAGTGTGTTTTTGTATATGTACATGTCTGAAAATTGCATGTGATTGCATGCCGCGTGTATGCACATTCCCCTGAGTGAAGCCTCAGTCCGTCACTCCCCAGGCTATGGCCTATTTGAGGAATCTCTCTCACATATGCTGACACAGATCTGCACCCCCTTTGCCTCATGAGCCCACCCTCCCCTTTCTCTTTCCTTCAT
>JAPSES010000115.1:9754362-9771156 GCA_029822895.1 Maxillicosta whitleyi
CCAAAATGCTATAAAAGCTATTTTTATTTTATTTTTTACAACCTGATTTTAAGATAGCATCAGGAAAATTGGAACTAGGTTGATGTTATCTGTTATTTCCATAACAATTTTAAACATTATAACATAGATTTCAGTGAAATTGACAGAGAAAGACAATAAAAACACTTAATTTTTGAAAATGGACATGAACATCATATGTACATAGACCATACATATCTACCCAGAGGTGTCTAATCATAATATACACACATACTTTTCAGTGTGAATCCTCTTAGCTTTTAATTACCTTTGTGTTTTTCCTGCAAAAACTCATTATCTGCTGACTTCTACTACGTGTACGTACGCACATGTCCTTAACTGGTCCTAGAAAACTAAGACGTGGATGACCACCAGTCTAATTTCTTAGGCAAAGCCATATTTGTCCAATGAACTTCACAGATGTCTGTAGATGCAAACAGGAATGAACAAAAAAGGCCAAAACATCTGCTTTGGTGGAGGTAGCAATTTGATACTAGCAAACTCTCAGAAAAATATTCTCGGACATCATTAGTCAAAACATTTTGCTGATTGCTAGGAGGGGGAAATAAACAGCATATAAATATCTTTTTGCCTTCTAGAGGATCTGCAGATTAGCTGCTGGTTAACCTTTTACCAGAGCCTGCAGAGCAAACAGTCCAACCAAATGGAAACACATACTTCCTTCCATGCACAGACTAGCTTACAGTAAAAAAAACAAAAAAAAAAAAAACCCAAACATTAATAAAACACCTGCCTGTTGTTTTCTTCAATTTCTTGTTATAGTTTTAATGCCTGGTACAACTAAAGGTGCATGTGTTTGGATAAATATAATGATAACAACAAAAATATCTAATAATAGTTGAATTTCAGAGCTAATATGTAGTCATTTTCCATGTTTTCTTGATAATAACTAAAATCATTTCAGTTCTTACATCAATATCTATGTCATTGTACTGACAAAAACAGTGTTTTTATTCATTCCATGTTTTCTTTTCTCTGTTTTAGCCACATGATACACACAGGAGTAAGTAATTATTGCATAACTTGACTTTTGATGGTCTAATAATTTTTTCCACGACTATATTTTTCTGTTCGTGGTGGTGGTGGTGGTGGTGGTGGGGGGCTTATATGTCACACACATCATTACGCTATATTATATAATACATTTACTGATACATCCCTAATCCACTAGTTAATTTAAAGCAACTGATCCGTAGCAGGAAGGCCCTGTGGGAGTAGAAAACCCTCAAAAGCATAGCAAACATATCACTTATCTGAGATCACAGGCCCCTGACACAACCACACCTTCATGCACACACTGAACGTGATGTGTGGAAATGTCCGTTTTTAGTAGATAAGAGACAAAATAACTGTGACTGGGGCTTGTAGACAGAATCCGATGATAGAGAACCCCACTCTAGTGCATCACACTGGCACTCTATTGACTGGCTGATGGGATACTCTTCTGTAATTCAAATGGGACAGGTGGGTGTGTCCCCTTTGCGCACTCTTTATTCTGCGCTTTTTCATTTCTGTCCACCCAAGACTAAACTACGCACTCAGCAAATCTGCTCCGTTTCTAATCCGATTCAATCAACGTTTATTCTCTGGATCTGTCTCTTCAATCCATTTCCACTCTCTATCTCCTCTGGTAGCTCTGACCCCCCCCCCCCCACACACACACACACACACCACCCTCTTCTCTCCCTCTCGCTCTCCTCATTCCCTGTGGGTCCACTGGATACGCTCCACATCCAAAGACACAGAGTCATGTGACTAGAAGTGGATCGATACGAGTGCATCTTTTGCAATGCACTGTATAATGAGTCTTACATAACGTGCTTACACACAACCGCCACAGTCTGCCAGTCTCCTGTTCAGAACACAACCACACTCTTAACTGAATAAAAAAGAAAAAAAAAAGATTTCAAATTTAGTCAGGAGAACAGAAGCTTGTTTTGACATTTCCAGCAGGCACATGATAGAGTGGCTTGAACCAGGAGGTAATTTGATCACTTTCTCACAGTGCGGTTCAGTGTGCTGTATATGGCAGCAAACAGTACCTTGTTTGCTGCCATAAACACTTACTATCGGCCTGAATGCTTTTACTGTTGATGCTTTAGCGCTATGCATTGGGTCATGTGTTGCTTCTACTATAAACTGTTACTGTAATGCATGGCTGAAGAGATCAGACGGCTCTTTCTTTTAACACATTATCCATTTTTTTCTGTGTTCCTACTTTTTTATTTATTTATTTATTTTTTTATCCAAACCTCAGAGGCATTCACTGACACAGAAACAGAATCATAACATCATGGGTCGTCTCTCTGGAACAAGAAGTATGCAGGGGTTTTAATATTATGTTAAATCCACCTTATGTAATCTTTGTCTTATATCCTTGAAATCTGCAGAATAAAGCTCTCCCCACTCACCAAAGAGGAATTATTATATTATAAAAGAACGCCTGGTTATTATAACAAAGCCTGTCATTCATGAAGGCAGCTACTATATTGCTGGAAATGTCTTGGTTCAACTATGAGCAAAATTTTGTCAGCCAGTGTTTTCTAACATCCATGTGTATATATGTGTGTGTGTGTGTGTGTGTGTGTGTGTGTGTGTGTGTGTGTGTGTGTATATATATATATATATATATATATATATAATCATATTATTATCATAACTATGAAAAAAGCTTATTGAGATTAAAACTCTTCTTCAAGAATGGCAAAAGTAATAATTTTTAATTTATGAACCTCAAAGATCGGTAAAGTTCCTAAATACACCACTAAATTGATCATATTTAATTACATATTTAATTCTTTTATTTTAATTACCTGTGGAGTAACTGTGAATTCTATAAATAAGATGATATTTTTTTAAGGAGTGAGACAGGTATAAATGATGACTCTGCTTTTTTCTTTGGCAAATATTGCTAAACAAAAGCTGAGATGTGATGCTAATTTACGCACATTGCTAAAGAAAGACAAAAAAGAAAAGAAAAGAAAGAAAAACGCTCTTGAATGCAGAGACCTTTTCACACCTTGTACCTGTATGGTCAGTCTACAGTTTATTCCCTGATGCAATGAAACCAGAGGATGTCAAAGTGATGCTGCATACTCTGAACTGTGTCCCAGTAGGAGGGAGGCTTTAAATGAAAAGGTCACATCTCATCCACCTGTTAAAGAGCAGATGCCACATCAGAGCAATACTTGGCAGGAGGAGCAGGTATCGTTATTGGGCACACGAGATGCACTTGGCAGGGGTGCAGGTATGGCTATACTGCTCACGCACATGAATTTACAGACACACAAATCTCCCTCACACATCAACACACACACACACACAAGATGCCTAACCCCTCTCCCTGGGAATGAAAGATATGGGCAGAGAATAGAAACAGAACCTTTTCCAGGGATGATCACACTGGCCACACAAAAGCCTTGACTGTTGATGATGTATAAAGGTCAAAGCTGTTGTCATGAGACTCCACTTACACAGCCTTCACTCAGAACAGAAGGTGTTTGTCAAACAGGCCTATATGACACTTCAACAAGCTACAATTGACAATAAACTCTGGAATATGTGCACCGGTTGTAAAATGCTTTGTCATTTTCGTGTGCTTACATAGTTTACACCCACAATCGCCCACATGTGAACACACTACCTGGAAGCTGCTATTTCCACTTTACTCCTGGCAATGGCTGCTGCTCTCTGTGCCCCCTCCACAGCTCGATCCACCTTCTCTTTGGTTTTGGGGTTCTTAAGCGGAATCAACTGCTTCCTAATTCCACGCACCAGCACGTTATTTTTGTACTTCCCTTCTTCTTTGGTGCCATCTGGGAAAACTGTGCACCCGTAACCATGCCGCTTATTGTTAAGCCATTCTCCCTCGTACTTCATCCCGTTGGATCTCTCTGAAACACCAAATCCATTGCGCTTGTCGTTCTTCCACTCGCCCATGTAGCTCTCAGTTGTGGTGGCATCCACATGGTCCTCCAGAGGTAGGTCCTCATCTGGCAGCTCACCATCACCAATGGATATGGTAGAGTTGGCATCACTGGAGCTGATACGGCTCATTGTGGCATCACTGCGTGCAGAGCTGCGCTTGCTTGAGATTGAGGTCCGAGAGTCAGACTTGCGTAACTGCCGGAGGCTGCCAAAGAGTGAACCCCGACGGAAAAGGCCCTTCTTCTTTCCAGTGACGACTTCACTGTCTGAGTGGAAGTTAAGGACGAAGCCGCCACGGCTGCCTGTTGGTGTGTCTGCAGGGGAGGAGAGGTCCTGGAGCACTGTACCGTTACTCTGCTCAGAACGCAGCGAGGCCAGAGATGTACGGAGTGGAGAGCGGATAACAGTGGCCATACCATAGGGAACACTTTGACGCACGCCATAACCATGTCGCATTCCACCCATCCATTGGCCTTGATAGGTACCTGAGGAACAGGGTGACAAGAGTCAGTGAGTTATAATGAAGAATGCTACATATCATATTCTACATAGAACATTGAAACACAGAGACGCAGCCTGGCCATACCAGCTCACATGAATAATATAGCACAGCAGGACCTGTGTGGCCATTTATATAATGCATTCATTCTCCCAAGGTTGTCCATACTGCATCAACAAGTAGAAAAACAAACACAATAGAATGTAGTATTTCTGAGCTTAAAAAACGCAATTTGTTCAATGTTGCATTTTTAGAAAGGTAACATCCCATGCTTAATGGAACCAGGCATTAGGCATATTGAATTAAGCCTCTCTCCAAAACATTCTCCTCATTACCGGTGAGTTCCAGAAAAGACAGTTGGCAACATAACAATGCACAGATTTCAGATTTCTCACTATCTCGTTACTAACAATTTTCAGATCCAAATCTGCAGGAACTGGTGCGTATATGTTATGTCTTTGCTCATGCACATATCTTGGCTTCTTCCACACTGCATTGCTTCAAAGAGAGGGTGCTTTAGTTTTATCTAAATTAAAAGTCTTTCTTGTAAAACATTAGCAAACTATGCACATTTGAGATTGCAGCTAGCTCTTTTTCTTTAATATCGCAATGATTTATGCAGTACTTTATCATCACGATTCTGCAGAGTCACCAGATTTCTCTGTAACCTCTAATGTGTGCCTTGCATTTTGTTCAATATCAGCACAAAGTCACAAACAGCAATACCAAAAGAGGAGCCTTGCTGTGGGGGTGCAGAGTATGTCAGTTAATAAAATGTTTTCTCTCCCTCCCCTCAGATCTGTGACTGCAAGCATAACTAACTCAATCACAGAAATTTGATTAAGGTACTGATACTGAGGATCACTTGAGATGAATGTGAATCACTCAGCTAGGAACCTATTTTCAGGCAGCCGCTAACTCCCCCACTGACAGTAGGCACATTCACCACCGTCCGTTTGTCTCTGACGACAGGGAATTGCTATGAGTCACATAATGAGAGGAATATTTCATTAATCCCATTTTGTGCTGCTGAGCCCAATGAGCATGTGCTGGCCTACTGTAGCTTCTTCATAGCATCAAATTACAATTGTCTTACTAATAATAAGAAAGGCTGGTTTATCCAGCACTTGAAACTCAAAGACCAATACAATTAAATAAGTCATAATAGTGAGATTGTGAAAGAAAATCATATACGAGCCTGGGCAGGAATTTAGATGGATAAACAGTGTGAGATTAACAGGCTGGCTCTGTGCTGCAGTTCAATTTGGTGACCCTGCAGATCAAGTTATCAGGATGTTGCAGGGTCAGACAGCCAGATGTTGTGTAGATCCTCTAGGATCAGCTGATTTCCCAAGCCCAGCCCTCTGCAAGCATCATATGTGAGGTATTTATTCTGCACCATAAGGCCAACTTTACTGGAGCTGATGCTCAAATAACAACCCATGAGTGGAAAAGAAACCATACATAAAAAGACAGTATAAAAACAGCAAAACACAACAAGATTATATTGTTTTCACTCTGCTTTTCTGCCTATGAGCCCAGCCTTGCAATAACCTCTCACTTACAAAGTCCTGGAGTGTGTCATGTATGATTAAACATAACTGAATTATGATGAAAATGATCACAGCAATGTGTATATTTTCAGAAAATCTATTTACAAAATGCACTCAATCAGTAAAGGTGAGAATTTGCTGCTAGTGCAGATGCACCTGTTGGTGGGTTTTCTAGGGTGTCACTAGAAAATGTCAGTGGCAGTGTTAAAGAGACATTGGAGAAGTTCATTTTAACTGTAAACGGTTGCATATGCGTACACCCATTAAAATGTGTTTTTACTGAGACAAGCTTCACATGTGAACAGAAAACTAGCTGGTAATAAGAACATGAATGGTTCCAAATAGATGATCTGCTCTGATTTCTAGTCTCCCTCTGGACAGGGCTTGGTGCCACAGACAGAGCTGGTGGCTGGAATCACTTTCCTCCCACTGTTACATGAGGAGCAACCTGTAGTTGCCAAATTAAACGCTCTTTGAAATAAAGTGAAGAACCGTCTTCAACCGTATCCAAGAAGTTAACATTACCAGGGTCAGAAGTTAATGTTGAGGGGTAGAAGTATGATATGCTTAATCACGCTGCGCAGTGCGCAATCTCAGCTTCAACTTCATATCGGATGGAGATCCATGCACGGATTCACTTTCATTAGCCTCCCTCAGTCATCGGAGCATCTTTACACACAGTGGCTACATAACACATCATCAGTCACTGCACTTAAAGCGACACACACGTTACGTACAAGCACTTGTCATATTTTTAATACAGGAATTCTTACCTCCATCACCGTATGTTTCGATTCCATATCCATCCTGCAGCCCGTTGCTCCAGGTACCGTCGTATCTGGCAGGTGTGTTGTGGCTTTGTCGGATGCCGTACCGACCCTTAAAACCGTGACTCCACTCTCCTCGGTACATCCACTTTCCTTTATTCTCCACACCGAGCCCATGTCGCTTCCCCTGAGACCAGTAGCCTTTGTAGGTATTCCCACTGGGCCAGGTGTAGACCCCTACTATCTCAAAGCCGTGAGACCAGGACCCGGCGTACTCGCCCTGGCCCTTGGGTCCAGTACAGATGCCGTGTCCGTGGGCTTTGCCATCCTCCCACCCCCCGCAGTAAGTGCCTCCGTCGTCGAAGTCAAACCTTCCGCCCGTCATTCAGATATAGGCTGGAAATAAAGCAGATCGTGCGCTTCTGCAGACTCAGGCGTCTCCAGGACCAAAGCAGGGGGATCCAGGACCGGTGGTGTGATGAAAGGATGAGCCAACAAGATGATGACTAAGGGAACAACAAATAGGAGGATGAGGATAGTAGACTGGTACTTCCAGATACTGACATGTCATACAAAAGGCATGCGTAAGGGTAAGTGTAAAGGTATGAATGGTGGGCGTCATTTACCGGAGGTGCACGCCGGGTTCTCCGCTGTGTTGCTCGTCTCCCCCCTCTCACCCACTGATCACAGAGGTGGAGAGAGAGGCATTGAGTCCCTGCCGAAGAAAGACACTGGGCCAACCGCAACGTCACGCTGTAGGGACCTCCCACTCTCCTCTTCTCTCCACCCGCTCAGTGGAGAGTCTGGGTGCGTTCAGGGCACCTAACCTGAACATTTGAAAGATAGGCCACTCATCCCATTCATTTTACACGAGTGGGATGAGTGACCGTAAGAAATGAAGCACTACTGTAATTATCAGTCAGTGGTGTTGATGTAGAATACTGATGCACGTCTTCAGTTTTATTTAAGTCATGCGTTGGCCATTCCTTCTGTGAATGAAAGAAAGAAAAGAAAAGACAGAGTGAAAGAAAGAAAGAAAGACTACCTGTGGTTATTATTCTGATTATTACTATTATTTCTCATGCCACTACTGAATTATGTTAGCTCTGATGCTTTGACAGAATTGTTCTCCATATATAAACATATACTACATATTTATCATATTATGTGATAATGCTGGACTTTCTATCTGACTTTCTGTTACATAAAATGCATGGAAAACAGTGACCTCTGCTGCACAACTGTGTTTGTTGCATGGGTAAGAAACAGTCCGATGCACTGGTGCAATATGGACACGTTTTTTTTCCCTATTTATGTAAATTAATTTAAAAGTAATTAGTTTTGACGTCACTTTTGTCGTCACTCTGTTTAAATATAAATAAAGAATTGGAAGGATTTGCATCTCACTCCCATCCTGTAGGGGGTGCATTTCCTCCACTGTGACATGGTGCGCCGTCCTCACTTGTCCCCTAAAAACTAATAGATAAAATGGCGTCTGAAAACAGCTCGGAATCCCAAGATGAGAAAGCAGCCCTTTTAGATACGGGCGCAGAAGGAGACTCTCTTTCGCAATGTGATATAGCAGCAAAACAAAGGGAGTCCAAATTAACGCTCTATCACTGGACGCAGTCTTTCAACTCCCAGAAGGTAAGTGACGGCGCGTTTCAGCACCACAGCTGCTGGACAGCTCCTCATTAATGGTCTGATTAGAAATCTGCTACAATGAGTCTGGTTTTTGTGGAAAACAGTGGATTATCTACCTCTCATGCTTTGTTTTAACCAATAAAACAAACATCCAATACTCACACTGCTTATATGCAGTATTTTCCAGAGGTACAATTCGTGTACCACCCTGCTGTAGCTGTTGTCATAGGTGGAGCAGAGTGACATTTCAGCACCACACTCCACTGGACAGCTCCTTATGGTTTGATAACACATTTTGTCAAATCACAAAGTCTCATCATGACACATTCAGATATCACTCATATTCTGGGTCCTGCCACCTCTCAGCAATTCAGTCTAAACTGTCATTGGCATTCATAATGATGTCCATCATGGATAACCCCTCCCACCCCCTGCATCACACTGTAGTGCCCTTTAGCAGCTCCTTCAGCACAAGACTGTTACACCCGCCGTGCAAGAAGGAGCACTTCCGCAGGACATTCCTCCCCACAACCATCAGACTGTTCAACAGCACTCACTAAAACCCCCAAATACATACAGAAATGTCATGTAAATAATGTAAAAATGTCTTTTTCTCTCACTGCCCGTTATTTATATAGAATTATATAGAATCTATCTATTCACATTTCTTTGTTTGTTTGTTTGCAGGTGCGCCTTGCCATAGCAGAAAAGGGCTTGCGCTGTGAAGAGTATGATGTGAGCCTTCCTCTCAGTGAGCACAATGAGCCGTGGTTTATGCGTCTGAATCCTACCGGTGAAGTCCCAGTGTTAGTCCACAATGACAACGTGATCTGTGACCCAACACAGATTATGGAGTACCTGGAGCAGAACTTTAATGATGGTGAGGCTTAAAAATGGCTCTATTGACTCAAAACCTACATGTGAGAAATAAACAGTGGTAGAAAAAAGGTTTTGGACACCCCTTACATATGTTGCATCAAAAATAAATCATGAAATCATTGAACTGTGTTAAGTATTGCATATGTACGGTTCTGTCAAGGTCAAAACTGCATGTTTTCAGCAACATAATGAATTAGTTTTGTTACTTTTTCTTAACAAAACAAAACAAAAAACCTAATAAAATGCTTGTTTTGTATCTGTCTGATGAAGCCATATCTTTTGAAATACATGAACATTTTTCCATAAATATTTTATGATAATATTACATTTTAAAGGTATCAAAAAACCCTTTTCTACAGTACTGCTTTTATATGTTGTAGGTTTAGTCATGTGTTTTTTATTTTTATTTTTGTTGCTTAGTTGTTTTACTTGTGTTGCCCATTTTATACTGCATGGTTTTTTTTAATCATAAAATTCTTCTTATTTTGCAATTTTTCATGATTTTCATTCGTCCTTAAAGCTAAATTCTACTGTATGGGTCTGCATCCAATCAGCTTATATCTGGTAAGCATGAAACTGTTTACTTCATGTTGTTGTGCATTGTAAATATATGTTTTCTTACCTCCTACCATCCTTTCTTTTTTAACCTAAACCCATAAATGGCATAAAGGAACACAATTACATAACTCTAACTGCCTATTCATGACATTTTTGTTCTTCAGAGGGCACACCCAAGCTGATCCCTGAGGAAGGCAGTACTTATTATCACAGAGTGCAGCACTACAGAGAGCTGCTGGACTCACTACAGATGGATGCTTACACCCATGGCTGCATCTTACATCCTGAGGTCACTGTGGACTCCCACATACCAGCATATGCAGCCACGTGCATACGAAGTAAGACACACTGTGATGTAATCCAGTAATGACATACAGGTCTGAATATGCATGCATATTATACTATATAATGTACTGAAATTAGACAAAGATTTTTTTTTTAATCTAATATGTCACACAGATAGGTAGTCCACTAAAACTACTCTCAGATAGTCGTATAATTTTGTTAGACGTCTCTGATCATTCTGAACATCATTTATTCTTAATTTGCCCTGTTAACCCATAAAGAACCAAACAGCCACTGATGACCAAAACCTTCTACTAATATAAAAAATATTTAATACATGTTGAACCACTAAATAATTGGTGTAAAATGCAGTTTTTCATCTTTTCATGGTCATCACATATGACCCATTTGGATGTTTAGAGGCTCTGTAGTTACTGTGGAAACACTGTCATCTTCAACGACATTGATTATTATCGATATTGAGTTAAACCCATGTGAGTTGGATCAATGGCAGTGGATGGAGACACTGGGTTTGTATTCAATTAATGGGATATTTTACCAAAAAGCCACTTTTTCTTAAGTTTTCTCTGTTTTTGATATAGTCACCATCAACTTTAATTTGAACTTTCATGAACATCCACATGATCAGTAAAGTAATTTTAGGAGAATACATGATGTTCACTGAAAAAAAAAAGTGAAATACAGAGGATAATGTCATAATAAATTGTGTTAAATCATTTAACAAATGTTAAAAATACAGAAAAAAAAGTATTTTGGAATGGGCATAAAAGTAGCACTAGGACTTTATGAGTTAAAATTTGTCATAACTAAAGACAGTATAGTTCTTTGTTGTTAATGCAACACTATTTTTGACAGCACAGATAGGAAACACACAATCAGAGCTGAAGAAACGTGCTGAGCAGAACCCGGAGCTTAAAGATGCTTACATAGCAAAACAAAGGCGCTTGAAGGTAAGACTCCAAGATGTTGTAGAGTTACAAGAATTATCATTATAACCTGTTTAATAAAGTAAAATCTTCTATAAATGAATGTATTAATGTATAAAAATGGTTCTACAGTCCAAGTTGTACGACCATGACAACATGAAATATCTGAAGAAGCTGCTTGATGAACTCGAAAGTGTGATGGATCAAGTAGAGACAGAATTACAGAGGAGGGTGGAGGAAACGCCAGGTAAGTACAGCAACCTGTTACGGGAAGTTTATTCATGTGCAGGTGGTGACACTTGGTCATATCTATGACGGAGCATTAGGGCCATTCATGAAGGAGAAGATATTTTTTGATATGATGAGATTAAAGTCAATATGTCGAGATTAAAGTCGGCATATCGACATTAAACTCAAAATTCCGAGAATAAAGTTGAAATTGGATGTCAACTTTAAACTTGATGGGTCGACTTTAAACTCGACATGTCGACATTAAACTTGGAAATGTCGAGAATAAAGTCGATGTCAAGTTGACTTTACAAATTTTAATTTTATTCTCGGAATTTCGAGTTTAATGTCGACATATCGAGTTTAAAGTTGACCAATAAAGATTAAAGTCGACATCCAATTTCGACTTTATTCTCGGAATTTAGAGTTTAATGTCGACATGCTGACTTTAACGTCGACATGTTGACTTTAATCTCGTCATATCAAAAAATATCTTCTCCTTCATGAATGGCCCTAATGCTCCGTCGTACATGTCACACAATCATGATTACAGTAGGGTTTTAAATATCACGGTACCTCAAGTTCAAGTTCAAATCACTTTATTGTCCGCCAATGGAGCAATTTGTTCTGCAGCAGATAGAATACAAATACACTCGGTCACACACATACACACCATAAAAACACATAAATAGTCAACAATAAATAAATATGAATGGTTGTCTATGGTTGTTTGTGGTATTCAAAAGTAAAATTGCTGAAGGTACAAAGGGTTGGTTTTTGTTAGTGGGAGTTTGAAGTGAGATCCGGATGGTAACATCTGGAATTCAGCCTCTATCTGACAGGATAGAGTCAACCTTTCTAGTCCCTACATCCTCTGTGTCACCTCCTGTGTTTGCTCATAGAGGAAGGCAGTCCATCCTGGCTGTGCGGTGAGTTCTTCAGCATGGCCGACGTCTCTCTGGCAGTCACCTTACACCGTCTAAAGTTCCTCGGCCTCTCCCGTCGCTACTGGGGCAACGGTAACCGCGTCAACCTGGAAACATACTACGAGCGTGTGGTAGAGCGTCCAGCCTTCAGGAGAGTTCTGGGCCATGTCAACAACATCCTCATATCTGCTGTCCTCCCTGTGGCATTTCGTGTGGCCAGAAAGAATGCACCGGTTATCGTTGGTACGACTCTGTTGATAGGGATTCTGGGAGGAGCTACATACCTCGCTTTTCTTTACATGAAGAAGAGGCTGACGGTCTCCATCTGAGTTACATTATTTTGGACTGAAATTGGGGTGGGGATGCAGACAGATGACGCAAAATAGGTTAAATGTGTCTAATATCTTAAGATAAATTTACACGATGTAATGCACAGAAGTTAATATAACACAAAATTAAAACCCTAAGAACCTTAAACCTTAATTTGTCTGTGTTACTTGTTGCGCAACATGCACTTTTAGTCATCCCAAAAAAACACGACTGGAGCATTTCACACCAAAGGACTGACATAAAGACCTACACAGGTGTTCTTATCTGTTTTTTTTTTGTTTGTTTTTTTGTCATGAAGCACATATAAGCTTACAATATTTGATTTGCTAGCTGTTTTTATTGTCAGGACAACAAGCATGCACTAATGGAAATACACAGTAGATGGTCTGAAAACCAGGAGTTTAGACTTTTATGCCATGCTTTCATAACTCAACTGTGACACAAATAGGAAAAATGTGCAGTGATATGTACCTTTTGTGTTTATATCGGAGTGGAATTAGTTGAAATAGAACGGTCTTCTAGGGAAAATGGAAAAGCACATGAATATGCACATGAAGACAATGATATTTGTTTTTTGAGTCAAACTAAATTGAGTTAAACATGTGAAAATATAATGAAATATGTTTTATGTGTGAGCAAATAATGATCGGCTAATATTTAGACGTCAGAATATGTGAAAAGTACATTGAAGGCATCCTGTGTACTTAATGTGAGACATTTTCTACAGCATTTTTATTGTCTGAATTCGACATAATATGTACTCCAGGTAGCCTCTTTCGTCACTCTTTCTCATATGATGTTCTGAATGGCCTTGGTCTACCTCTCCTCCAGGCCATTGTTCATCTACATATATCAACTAAACTCATCCCAAACAATGCACAATGTTCTCAGCATTAGTTAGAATTCAGAAAAGCATTAAAAAAAATAAAGCTGTGTCCCATAAGAAGCTCTCCAGAGTCATACAGATTTGAAATATTAAACAGAAAAACCGCATGTTGTTTAATTACATTTTCTATTCTCCTGTTGTAAGTCATCCTCGGCAGTAAATGTGTTTGTGTAGCCAGGTCCACGGGGCCAATACATACAATTAACAAAGCTTGGTTTTGTCATGTGAGCTGAGCCTCATATAAAACAGACACATGTTAGACCTTTCAACAAAGTCTGGCCTTGGATTTTCAGCGTCCACACTGCTGGGTAGTATAAGCTGTCAAAGAAATGCCTTACACATGTTAAAGCCACATGTGAGCTGTCAAACAAGCATAACATCATACTGGTGTGTTACCTCCAGAAAATCATATTCCTGCAAATTCTGCCAGTCACACCTGTATATCGCACACAGGTTTGAATTTTAATGGTCAAACTCCAAAATAAAGTCAAAGAGACATGGTTAGTGGCCAAATTTGCTAACAGTTTTGGACTCTTTTAAAAGAAATAAGTCAAATGCATGTTTTTTTTAACAGTTTTTTTTTTTTAACCTTAACTCAAATATTTAACATATGGTGCAAATTCAACTCACAGGCCTTATCAAAAACAGAATGTTAATATATCCCAGATGCACAAATGCATGAAAACAAGAACAACAACATAGTAATTTCAAAACCTAATAGTGCTATAAATTATACGATCATACACAGATCAAGAGAAAATAAAATTAACTGCAATATAATACTAAAACATCTTCAAATGTTTTTTCCTCTTATGAGCTGAATTGAAGTTACACAAATGTGTCCACAAGAGGGCAGTATTTCCTCAAACAACATCCATTGGTTTTAACAAGGGGGGGTCACACTGTTCTATCCTGTAATTGAGAGAGGCAGCTTCAGCATCTTTCAAAATACATGTTATTTAACAAAAAAATACTTATAATTACTTGAAGTGGAATAAAATACATGCCATTCATTCAGCACAGACATTTAAATAAACAGAGCTGAAAGTGGTTCAGTCAGTCGACGATATAAACTCCTGACAGACCTGGACATGCTCATGTACTGTCCATATGATTGGTCCTGACGTCTCACAGTTTGGCGTCTTTAAATTCAGAAAGGGGTTTGTAGTAATTGTGCAATGTTCTCTCCTTTCAGGCAGCAAAACAGTGGTGAGTGGTGACTCTCTCCTCTGACAAAAATCAATATCTTGCAGCATAAACCTGCCTTTTTTTTTTTTTTTTTTTATTAAATTATGGTTCTATAGCTATAAAACACACCCATGGTCCCGATCTATAAACTCTTTTGTGCACTTTGTAATATCTGATTTGCACTAAACACTGAGCCTATATTTGCAGCTGGTGACATTTTAATAAATTAGTGAAAACTTTAAAAATCATTTTTCGTAAAGTTAAAAAAATTAATGTCCTAATTTTAATCATTTCTTGGAACAGTTTATTAAGCTGTAGGTGCTTATGTACCTAGAGATAGCTTTTGCTGACATCTGTGATGATGTGGCAAAAAGAGTTGAGTCACCTTTTTTTTTTTTTTTTTTACTAAAGCTTCTGTTGTGAACTGCTGCAACACATGGACCAACTGGTAGATTATTTGTATTCCCATTTCGGGGACCGTTACACCACTCTGGTGCACATAAGAGGCATTCCCTGGCATCATGTTAGACCACTAAAGCAGGGTTGTGTGTAATCCCTTTGTTGCAATTCAAATAAACAGTATCAGCTGGACGTTAAAGCATCAGCAGCTCCATCACATTCTGACAGTGTTCAATCCTTGTAACCCCCCCCGAATGCACTTCTCTTCTGCTCTTTCCAGTAGGGAGTGTTTGCGTCAAAGCACTGGGTGGCGTTACGCAGGTGTGTATACAGTAAATGGCTGTTTTGGGAACCTTCAAAGGGAGACTTGCCAGAAAACCCCCAGCAGACATGCATGCCCGCAGACAGTGGAGAGAGATGAGATGGAGGCTTGTGGTAAAGTGTGGTATGGGTGGCTGGGATTGATGGATGGAAATAATGTAAGACAACCAAGAGAGGAGGAGTCAGGACCAGAAAATAGACACAATTAAAAGAAAGCAATGTTAACGGTGTCTGAAAGGCCTTGTTAGAGTAGTGCTTGTTGTCTGAGCCAGCATTTCTTGCTTGACTGACTCCATTGTAAGAGAGGTACAGTATATGGACAGTAGGCTAGTGGTGTGTGAGCTGCGTTGGATGTCCAAAGACAGGCAGGCTGGGTAAACAGAAACCCACGCAGCAGTAACTGACAACTAGGCCAGCTTGATGTGGCTCTCACCCCAGAGACTGAGTGAGTGGGACCATGGAAACTTCCACAGACACTTCTTATAATCAGGGCCTGTAGGGGTAACATAAAGAGAGAGGCTGTGAGCGAGTGGATGAGGATGGAGGGAGAGAAAGTGGAAAGATGGTAGGAATCGGTGGAAGATGTCAAATGTGAAAGAGAAAGTGTGATATAAACCAGAGGAATAATGAGGCAATTGGGAAAAATGTGAGAAGTTTTAGTGATGTATCATCTAACGTTCTCCATCACATCTGCAAAACTAATAGTAGACAATTCATTGCCCTCTGACTGGCAAAGAAAAATGGAAAATATGTTGTGCATTTTCTAATGAGCTCCTTTTGTTGCTGTCTGTACAGTACCATTACGTAATGACACTGTGATGAAATAGAAGGAGCAGCAGCTGCCGTACCTTTTGTATCATATCAACAGACACTCTATCACTATTATCAGCTCTACTTCATAATACACTGTCAAAAAAAAAGTCACATGTGACTGCACCATCTTCAGTTTTGATTCCAGGACACATTCACTGTGACATCTTTTTTTTTTTTTTACCACAATAAATGGTTTGCACTTATAGCACTTTTCTACATCTTGGTACTCAAAGTGCTTTACATGGCCTCACATTCACATACATGCAGGTAGCTACTATGCTAATGCACCATACAAGGCCCTACTGGGAGCAATTTAGGGTTCAGTGTCTTGCTCAGGGACACTTCAACATGTGGAGAGTGGGAGCTAGGATTGGAACCACCAACCCTTTGGTCATTGGACAACCCGCTCTACCAACTGAGCCAGAGCTGCCCACAGTAAGGTTCATAATATTGTTTCCATCCATAGTTTAATTCATTTATTCATTATTGATGATGCAGAATCGAACCACAGCATCCAGTCTTCATCACCTTAAATTAGAGTCTGGACTTTATGGAGGCTAAACCATGTGTGAAAATGATGTCTCATTGTCCCTGAACCATTCTGT
>JAPSES010000115.1:9788520-9812020 GCA_029822895.1 Maxillicosta whitleyi
ATTATTTATACTGTTATTTAATTATATACATGTATATTATATATAAGTAGTACTTACTATACTATTGTGTTACTAATCTTTAATATACCTGGGGTTTTGCACGCATTACCTAATTAGTGTGGACACATATAGACACTTTATGGGTGTTAAATTAACACTGACATATTTGCTGTTTAGTCATCATAAGATTTTAAGTAGTTTTTGAACTTTTACCATGTCTAAGGTACCTCGTTGCACTTTTAGTGGGAGGAAACTTGAAGCATGTGCAGTATTCTGGATAAATTCAGATTTGGGAAGTTTGAAAAACAGGCAAAAGCTGAAAAGTTGAAACACAAGATTGATTCCTGTTTTTTTTTTTTTTTTTTTTTTTTTTTTTTAAAGAGCAGAACACAGAGCTCTAACCTGAGAAGGAGGAGGAGGAGTCAGAAAAGCAAAGTAGCCCGCCAGACAACCCTGATGCTGGGCAGTGTCCTGAAGTGACATCCAATGCATCACAGAAGAACCAAGAAAACAATAAAAGCATCAAAAATTCAACGAAAATTTTACAGCATTGCAAACCATACTAAGTTTTTAAGCCTGGATTTGACCTTTTTTCCCCACTACATCTTACTCACTGCTGTTCTCAGATCAAAGAATGGGGGGATTTAGATTAAATAAAACAAACAAAAAAAAAAAACCCAATAAAGATAATACAACCATCCTGAAAGATCAAGCGGTATTGCCTCAGGTTCAGTCTTAGTTGGAGCACTAATGAGACGAACTGCCTGTTTGGGTTTTGAAGCATATGAAGGAACAAAGGAGTAAAATCATAATAATTCACATTTACATATGTATATGGGGATAAGCCTCGTGAAAATTGCCTCTTGCACGGACAGGAAGCTATTTTCAGGCATGCACATTTTCCAAACTTTGAGTCTGTCTTACAAAATTAGACGAAGACAAGCAAAATGGAAATCAGTTGTAATGTGTGTGTGTGTGTGTGTGTGTGTGTGGTGTGTGGCAGGGTGGGGTTGAGGCAGTCATAACAACTTGATGAGCTGTGAGGACAGTTGTGGATATTTTGGCTTGAAGGAAAGGAAATCACTGTTTCACATCTGTCAGGGAAATCACCATAAGTTTTTTCTTTGTCATCTTTGGACAAATATCAGCTTATAAAATGACAGACGAAGTTTGATTTAGTGCAGTGAAAAATGAGCGTGGCTTCAATTCCTTCGCCTTTCCATTTTTCACTGAGCTCTCACTGAACAGACAGCTGTAGGTTTCTCGGTATGTTCACATTGCTCCACTGAGGACCGCAAATTCTTCCATTTCCCAGCCTGTAAGAACCAGAGAGAAGGTATCTGCAGTTTAGGTTTCCTATACTTTTATTCCTCGGTGGCCTCAATTTTCGGTCTCGCAATCTGAGATAAAAACATCCAATACGACAAGAGAAGACCTTGCACTAATTATGACCATGTGCAGCTCGCAGGAACACTGTCCACTTGAGTAGTTGCAGTTTCCCTTGATGAGTCTCTATAGCACTTTGATATTCAACAGGAAACAGGGTCAGGAAATGTGCATTGGCTTAGGGACGCTGGGATACCTTGTACACAGTCACCGCTGTAAAAACCAGAGCAGAAAGCAGCAGCTGGTTGGATTTGTTTTGGCCCAGGGCTGACCAATCCAGGGCTTAGCAAGACCCAGACAAATTTCCTGGTTGATAACAAGCAATTTCTGTCACAACAACCGACACAGCTTTGGGGGAATTTGAGCGCCATTTAAGCCTCGGAAAAGGGTATGTAAAGAAAAAGACCAATGGCTACAACATAATATATACATGCACTTTGTGACCAGACATAAATCATAAAATAAAAAAATATATAATGCTATAGTCTGGGGGTTATAGGAGATATGTCCTGGCAGAAAATGAAAATATGCTCAATAATTATGTTTTCATTAGTGTATAATCACCTTAATGTGAGATTAGTTCTATTTTCTTGCCGTCTACAGTGAGTATGGGTCAGCTTTCATAACCATGTTGCATGAAACCAAAGCGCTGGTTACAGAAAAGCATTTTTTTTTTTTTAATGCATTTTTAGCACATCCCCTTAACCCATGAAGAACCAAATATCCACCAAAACCAAAAGCATCTACTGATCTATCATTTTATTACCTGTTGATCCACTAATCCTATCAATACATGGAAATAATTGGTGTAAAATGTAGTTTGTCATCTTTTTATAGTCATCAGATATGACCCATTCGGGCATTTAGAGACTCCGTAGTTACCATGGAAACACTGCCATCTTCTACAACATTGATTCACCAGTAAAAGTTGGAGTTGAATTAATGACAGTGGATGGACACACTTGTTTTTACGTTCATTTATTGATATCTGCACTGAAAAAGTCACCTTTTCTTTCATTTTTTCTTTTTTGATATAATAACTTTGAATTAATTCTGAGTTTTCATGAACATCTAAAGCAAATATAGGAAAATACATGATTTACAGTGAAAAATACAAAATACAGGGGATAATATTGCAATTGCAAGAAATTTTTGGGAATATATATATATATATATATATATATATTGGGAACTGCTACAAAACTACCATTATGGGTTAAAACTGTAGTTTGATTATTTTAAGGTAAATATTAAGTCAAATGACATATTGTATATATTGTATATATTATATATATTATATTCCATTATAATCAGATATCACCCATTTGGACATTCAGAGGCTCCATAGTTACCGTGGAAACACTGTCATCTTCTACAACACTGATTCACTAGTAAAGCCAATGGAAATGGATCAATGACAGTGGATGGAGACACTGGGTTTATGTTCAGTTAATGATAGATTTTAAAATAATAAATGCAGTTTCATGGTGCCTAAAGTGCTTTATTCTGCCCCACATTCATCCATTCACACACACTCACACTCCAGTTGGTGGTTGCCACCTTGCAAGGGGCTGCAGGACCCTAATGGGGGCAATTTAGGGTTCAGTGTTCTGCTCAAGGGCACTTCAACATATGGACAGTCAGAGCAGGATTCAAGCCTCCAACCCTTTGGTCATTGGACAACCTGCTCTACCAGCTGAGTCACAGGCACCCAACATTTAACTAAAAATGTCACATTTTCTTCAGTTTTATTTGTTTTTTAAGCAGCTTTAATCTGAGCTTGTATGGGCATATATATAATCAGTAAAATAACTACCTGATTTTCATTGGAAAAATGCCAAATACAGATTAATCTTTCAAAATAAATGATGAGAAATCACTTAAGAAATGTTAGAGGAAAAAAAATCACAAAAGTAGCACTGGGTCTTTATGGGTTAAAGGTTCTGTGTTATGCTTGACAAGGGGAAAGAGGTGACAACTATTGATTTGTTTGCAATCTACATCTTGACCACTAGATGGCACTAACTTTTGTTCACTGCCACTTAACCAAAACATGACAGGAACTGAAGCCAAGAGCATCCAGTGGGGGTCACATTACCAAAATAATCCATTAAACATTATTACAGCAGTAAATATTAAACTGTGATGCCCATAGACTCACAGGGTAATATAACCACAAAACACACTTTCCAACATCATTAGTTTGTCACACTAAAGTTGTTATTTGACTTGTCAGTTTATTGCTTTGGTACCTCCGCATGTTCTTGTTGGTCACACTTGTGTATGTACCAATACATTTGGTTAGTATATTTTTAACTCGATACTCTTATTATGGAGTGCACACATATTAACACTGTTTTGGAATGATTTGTTCTATTAATTAGTCATATTAATCTTTTGTATTTTTGAGTTAGCAGGTGTGGTTGTTTGGAAGACTTTTAACCAGACTGTACCATGGGTTGTGATATAATATTTTAGTTGTTTTGTATTTGGTTAGTGTCCATTTTGTCTCCCCCTCTTATATTATTTTGATTTGACCAAGCTGCTTTTGTTTCAAGTTACAATCTTTCTTGTAGTTATTTTGAGTACAATCATATTTTGTTACTGTTTTTTATAGGCCCGGTTAACCAGTATACCTAATAAAGTGGCCAGTAATTGTATATACTAATACTGTAATCCATTATATGGGTATATGTGTTACTGTTACCATTCTATCAGCCCAAACCCATCAAACTATTCTCTGACCTTTGGCATCAACAAGGTATTTTCACTCAGAGAACTGGCATTCACTGGATATTTTGTCTTTTTTTGTGTGCATGGAAATCCCAGCAGATCAGCAGTTTGTGAAATACTCAAACCAGCACGTCTGGCACCAACAACCATGTCTTGTTCAAAGTCTCTTAAATTATCCCTATTCTCTGTTCTGAGGCTCTCTGAACTTCACCAGACGGTCTTAACCATGTCTACATAGTACCATCTGATTGGCATTCTAGATATGTGCGTTAATGCTGAATGAATGTACCTAATGAATTGGCCAGTGAGTTTATTTCAGCTTTTTTTTTTGGCATTTTTAAAGGGGGGATAAACAAGGAAAAAACATTGTTGACTCTTTAATCCCATATTGTCATTACAATAGTGTTACTTTTATGGCAGTTTCAAAATATTTTTTCTCTATATTTAACTTTCCGTAAGTGATCTATCACAATTTATTATAACATTACCCTATGTGTTTTTTGCTTTTTTTTCCAGGGGACACCAGATATTTTCCTATATTTAATTTACTGATCATGTGGATGTTCATGACAGTTCAGAATAAAGTTGAAAGTCATTATTATATCAAAAACAGAAAGAAGAAAAAGTTACTTTTACATATTATTTCTACATATCTGATGACAATGAAAAAATAAAAAACTGCATTTCACAACAATTATTTGCATGAATTGATACGTTTAGTAGTTCAGAGGTTATTAAACATTTTAGATCAGTAAATGGTTTTGGTCATTGTGGCTGTTTGGGTCTTTATGGGTTAAATAAATTCCCAATAATTACCAAAATACTAACCTAATAATCACAAACCACAAAATGCAGTCTCTAAAAATAAATGTCAAATAGTTTGCAGCTTTCATTGGGTTCTTAACCCATTAAAACACAGTGTAATTTTTGCGTCAGTTCCCTATTTTTTTTTATTTTTATTATCCTCTGCATTTTTTTTTTTTTTTAAGTGAAAACCATAAATCACCGATCATGTTCATCAAAGCTCAGAATAAATTCAAAGGTTATTTTATCAGTAAAATCTATTATTAACTGAACATAAAAACAAATATCTCTAACTTCTGCCATTGATCCAACTCCATGGGTTTTACCGGTGAATCAATGGTGTTTCCATGGTAACTACACAACCTCAGAACGTCCAAATAGATCATACCTGATGACAATGAAAAGATGAAAAACTGTATTTTGCACCAATTATTTACTTGTATTAATAGGATTAATGGATGGAACAGGGATTTAACAGTTTAGATCAGTACACACCAAATATGCCAGTGTTAATTTAACACCATGAAGTATCTATATGTGTCCACGCTATGCGGTGTAAAATTAACACTTTCAACATCATTATTTAATAACATAATTTTAACAAAAACACCACACACTGTGTTGTTTTAAATCAACGTGGTGTTAATACAACACTTACACTCTCTATTTAACACTGACTATTTAAGTGTTCATTTTACACCGCATAGTGTGGACACATATAGACACTTTATGGTGTTAAATTAACACTGGCATATTTGCTGTGTAGATGCTTTTCATTTACCGTGGGTGTTTGGGTTTTTATGGGTTAAAATAATGTCAATTCTACAGATAATTTCTTGAAACGTAAGAAAACAAAGAGAGAAACGTAATAAAAGATAAATGATAAACTGCCCACAGAACAGCACAAGGAATAAACTGAACACTACAAACTGAGAACCTCAAGGTATAAGGGCATCCAAAGCGCTTGAGTGATACGTGATAAAACACTTACAAGTTGTCAAGCAGATAAAAAATGTAGTGATATACTGAATATAATGAAGCATGCCCTCAGATCTGCTGCAGAACTAGATTTAAGAAGTGCTTTGCAGTTATACAACACCGACATGAAAAATAACACTGAACTCTGGATGATTCTTGTCGTAACCTGGCTTCGTTTTCATATCAATGACGAACCTTTGGATGTTCGGTATTGTGGCGGAGAAACATGATCCAACAGTCTAATAAATAGGTCAAAAGAAGGGAAGGTTGGTTAGGAAGTGAAGTAATAAAATGTTTTGTCCAACCCGATCGATAATTCGTTTTCGCCCGGGGATCGAGTGTCAATCATCTGATTATATACATGTGCATGCATAGGATGATTTGAAATTGGCGTGCTGCATCTTTCTGATTAAACTTCACTTTGTGCTCTGTGGAATTGCAGATGGGATTACCGTGAGAACCAAGGCCAGTAGAAAGAAATGAACTGGACTGTAACCAAGTTGTGGAGGAGAGTCAAAACACTTGCTGATGCAAAGCAGGTTAAAACCGCCGCAGCAATCCACAACAGGCAGACACACACCCATATTCACGCCACATGGTTCAAAGGTTTATGGAAACAAAAGAGCGAGTTTACTATACGAAGAGATTAAGAAGTGTAGGATTACAAAACATTTCCCGAATGATGTAAGGTTTTGAATGAAAGTTTGACAGTGCTCATTAATAATAGAAGTTTTAACCCGGGTTCAAGATGTTGATCATATTCGACTCTAGTTCATATTCATGTAAATAGCAGAAATGGGACGAGGGAAAGAACCCAACTACACAAACATGACAGAGTGATTGATTTTTTTTTTTTTTTTTACATCGAATTTATGAATTTAATTCATCTCACGGCTCATGTACACATGACCTATTCTGGATTACCTCTCGCATTAACTGTTCCTGTTTGCTGCGAAGTATCACTGTGTCCAAACTATTGTTACTATATCGACTCGACTCGACTCTTACTCTACTCAGTATTCCTGTGGTTCTTTTCCATTTACATGGGGCCAGCTCGTCTCAGCTCGACTCGTTACTCCGACATGGCGCGTTACAGAATGGTTCAGGGACAATGAGACATCATTTTCACACATGGTTTAGCCTCCATAAAGTCCAGACTAATTTAGGATGTGATGAAGACTGGATGCAGCGGTTCGATTCTGCATCAATAATCAAAAAATGAATGAAACTAAGGATGGAAACAATATTATGAACCTTATTGTGGCACTATGTAAGTATTATATGGTTAAAAAAAAAGATGTGACAGTGAATCAGAACTGAAGATGGTGCAGTTAAATATTACATGTGTGACTTTTTCTTTCGGCAGTGTATGAAACGATATACTATATAAATATAAATGCATAAAACTAGGATATTGTGGTCCATTATGAAACCTGCTTTGCCAGCCCATGACTAGCAACTAATTTACCAGCTATAGCTATAATAACAAATAACAGCTATAATACATAGACCTAATTCTTTCTGATACCATCGGAGTAAAATGTGTAAATCTCCATTTGTCCATCAAACCCACCCTGAACACTTCTACACTAACACCTCACGTGTACATTGGTTGAATAACACCATATTTCTCTGCACTGGTACAGTTAAACTGCAGCAATGATGACCTCTCAGTATTTGCTCCATAAAACTTGGTTTGTTTGCACTGAACCAGAGGAACCAAGCAGTAAATTCTTACGAGCGATGCCACCTGCCGCAGTGGGTTGAGTTCTTGCAAAAGGGGAGGCAGAGCAAGACGTCTGACAGCATCTTGTTTGGTCAAAAACAGTACAAACCAGTAACTTTGGTGAGAATTTCAATTCATCAACATTTTCTCATATTGTCAGTCTAGTCCTTTAAGGATCTGACGTTTGTTGTTAACGATTATGACATATCAAATTAAACAAAAATAAAAAAAATAAAACAACCTCTTCAGTCTTGGCTCAAAACAAGGAGTTTTTTCTGGCCCTGCATTTGGGAAATGTTCAATAAAGTATGAGACACTTTGACCAGTCCCATCAACTGCACTTCTGAGAACTTGGGAAAACCTAGAAATTACCCAAAGGCTACCGTAGTAATGACGAGGACGAGAGGCCAGATGGGGACTCCCAGAAATCCACCGGGAAATGGTTTCATCTTAACTGAAAATCCATCACTTCCATGGAACACAGAGCACAAGAACGTTCTGACTTTGCTGATACGACGGCTCCAACAAAAACAGTGATATCATCACAGACATGGCCTGGGTAAAAGCCTGCTAATGATGGATTGATGATTACTCATTCGACGTCATTATTCTGATGGGAAATTTAAATGAGATAAATACGCAAGAAGCCTGTCTGATGCAGAACATCGTGTGTTTCTTTTATGATATAATTTACTCACAAATCAAATGTGACCTGACAGACTGCTTGAATTCCAGTGTTATAGCTCCGTTAGTACACAGCCTTCTGAACTCTCCTTCTTTGTGCTTGTTTTCCAGTTTCCTGTCATATGCAAGGCCTGAAATCCCAAAGCTAAACGGAAGAAGAACAGTCAAAAATAATGAAATTAATCTAAATATGTATATTTTATGGAAGATATTTTTTGTTATGCAAAACTGTATATAATACAAATAAAAATCTACAATCAAACTGTAAAAGAAACATATCTATTTAGATCATTAAAGGAGCAGCCACCAGTGTAACAATGGTATCACTTGTGTTATTGTACTGTGTTGCATGGTTTTCTGGCAGGTACCTGCTTGAACAGGCAGTAATAGGATCAAGAAAGAAAAGCTGACATAAAAATAATCCAACATAACAATTTGCATATTCTTTAACGATGAATGGTACAGTTCACCAGATGTCACCGCTGCTCTCTGGGTGCAAATTCTGCAAGCTGCAGCCGGAGCCTGTGCTTCCCAGCCTTAGAAAAGCTCTTACCAGGTGCCAAGTGAACAAGGATCAAGCCTAAAACCACCCACATAGGGATCGAGACTCAAGCTTTTCCCCCACTTTGTGATAATGATCACTTCTTCAGAGCAGTACTACAGTGGTGGAAGTCCAATCATAAATCCTTGGAATGTTTTGATTATAGGAAAAGCACTTTATTTCAATTTAAGACTACGGAATATATATAATTACTTGCATGTTGACCCGTGGGGAACCATGGTTTCTAGATATGGTCGTTTTTATGCTGGGGAAAGCTGACTTTTGGGAGGAGATGTTAGCCTTTGTTTTATAAGTACTGACATAAAAATTGTTTGGTAAATCATTCTTTAAAGTGTAAACAATTAATATATTAATACCGGTATTTAGAGATTGAAGTTAGGAAATGCATCGTTCTTGGTTTCGTGCAGCGTGGTACTGTGCTTCTGGACATAGCAACATGACCATAAGGCTATGATATTCCTAAATTACTAATATCTCCCAAAAATATGTCATTTTTGCTAGTCTTTTCCTTAACCAAAAATGCATAAGAATGCCAAACAGTAGCAGTCACTAGTCCACAGTCAAAGTCCACTTCCCTATTATAATATAGATGCATATACACGTCCATTCGTATAAAAACCCTATATAAAAACTAATCAGTGTAATGCATTAGAAACCTAATGCTGGGATGTTTTGACCTCAAAATAAACTGCTTAAACCAGCGAATGTAATATTTCTGTCAGGGACCAGAGTCCCAGAGGTGCTGCCCTGCCCAAGAGTGTCCCAGCCACAGGCCAGTGTCTGCCAGGCCCATGCTCATTGCTCATCTGCTGTCTAGACTGCCTCCAGGTCTACCCAGCCACAGCCTGATCCAACCAGCCATCCAGGCAGCATGCATCAAAACCATCTTATTTGCTCCCAACTGGCCTGAGCAGGTCACAAAAAATCCATTTTATGCACATCTCACAGCATTCTAGAAAGTTCTCTATAGGTTATTTTGGTTTGGCAGCTCACTCCTGATTCCCAGGTGATAGTTTTTGTTACCTGCTGTCATGAAGATACATCATAAAACGTCTCAGCTCTAACTTTAGGTCCTGCTGAAATTTTCATGCTTGCCTGTCTCTCTCTCAGCTGACATCTGAACCTCTTGAGAAATGTCTGTGTGTGACCGCAGCCCCGTCTCTGTCCAGTCTTACAAGGCCTAAGCATCAAAGATGGTTGTAAATGTCTTATAGATGGGTGAGAATATCTGGGGGCAAAGGAATGTAACATGTCAAAAATAGATACACAAGCTGAACTGCTTAATTCCTGAAGAAAATGCCCCACACTGGTAACCTCTCGGTTTTTTTTTCCCACACTTTAAATAGCATTAGAGGAAAAAACCTGTTTAATGTGTATGTTCTACCGACATAATGTTTGTAGAGATTGTTTGAAGCACTTTATAGGTTCTTACATAAAGCTGATGGCATAGTAAGTCACTGCCTTTTTCTGTCGTCTCTATGTTATTGGCATAGACGGGCTACCTTTTGGACCCGCTTCTGAATTATTCATCAAAGGTGAAAGTGAAGCATCGATGAATAATACAGTTTTTTGCAGTATCTGAACCCGCAACCTCTCACTTTCATTTGCTGTTTACTCTTGATGTTGCTTTTGTGGTCTTTATAGTCTGCTTCCTTCCTTTGACAGAGGTCACTTTAGATTCCAACGAGCAGCCAAACAACAGTCAGACTTGTATCTAGACAACACCGGTGGCAAACATCCAGACTGGAACAGAACGTCTGTGGTGATGTTTGTGGAGGTAGTTTTGCGGTGAAGCTATGTGTCTGTGGGTTATATAGGATCCTTTCTTAGCTTCAGGTGTTGCATTTACAGTATTTAGCGACTGGCTTTGGACTCTTTCTCAGCTGGATTCTAGAAAAAATGCTTATCAGTGGAATTATACCAGCACCTTGGTGTATATACAATCTAAACACAGCTGGAATTTAATTTCGAGTAAAATTGAAGCTCAGCTAGGGCACTCTTTGATCACAAGACTCTGATATTTATTGACTTAATTATTCTGCTTGTTACTCTACACTTGTGAATTTCTGTCAGGGACACAGGGTTACAGCTTTCTCACCCCAAGGTTTTTTCACTGTCAACAAGCCTCTGCCCTGTTGTAAGTTAGCAGACTGTGTGAAACATACAATATTTGCTATGTAACTGTATATTCCACTGATACAATGTTTAACAGCTGTGTGTGGAAGAAAAGCAGCCTGGACAGCTTGAAGTTAGAGACTGGGCTTCTGACCAATGTAAACCACTCTCGAAATGTCACAATTTCTTTTTGCCCCCGGGCCAACAAAAACCAACTCATGACATCACAACTTCCCAACATTAAAGATGCCTCCAAACTCAAAAGCCAAAATAAAACTGTTTTCACACATTTGCAGTCCGACATACGACGAGTTTATAACTGGCTTCTTGAATTTACATTGATAATATCCACCAGCATGAAGCAGAGTTAATATCCAATCTTGCTCTCTGAAGTTAAACCTCTCTCTCATCCGCTCATTTACACGCTGCTGATATTTTAGCGACTTTCCCATGCACGGTGGACTCTGCCAGCTCAGTAACAATAGCCTTGGGTGGAGTGCACAGCTGAGCTGGAGCCTACAACATGTGCTTTGATTGCTGGAATAGCAGACAGAGGCAGGAGCCATCCTTAGGAGATTCTATTACTTATTGAATTGTTTCAGGTCAGTATGCTGTGACTCAGTCCTAGGTTGAATTCTGTTTGCTTTAAAAAGGAAAATGGTTGTTTTGGACATTTTATTTGATTCTCTATGAAACTATCGACACAGAGTTTCAGTGCAGGACTTGTTGAGTCTACGTCTGCTTCGGTCTGTATTCTTCTTCCATGCTTTCCCTCTCGCTCAGCTCTGCACCTCATTCTCTCTGTACTGGCATCAACACTGGGCTTCGAGAGGCCTCCGGAGAGGGGGAAGCATGGGGAAACTTGGAACAATGTGTTGTAGGTAAATAAATGCTCTGTATGAAAAAGAATGCCTTTCCAAAACAGACCCAAGGCCCTCCAAGCACCATGTGCCCCAAATAATGCCCTAATTACTCCTCTGATAATATGATAATAATGCTTCGACCTCTTCGAAGTCACTGGGTTCACTGTGAAAACAAGGACCAGCACTCTGAGGCTGAGGGAATATCATCTGGGGCCTTGAGGAGACTGCACGTGAAGAAAATCTCTGTGTGTTTGTGTGTGTGTGTGTGTGTGTGGGATGGAGAGAGAGCAACAGAGCACGGCACTCCAAAAGTATTGTGTTATAGTCTATGGTGGTTCCAAGCTTTTCAGAAAGTAACCAGAGTTTTGACGTCACTATAACACGTAGTCTCGGATCAGATGCTTGGAAAGAGTTGAACATTAAGATATTGCGAAATGCTGCCAGACATGTGTACATTAACTAATCTGATGATATGGATTATGGTATGGTTATAAACCCTGGGAAAGGATCTCCTCACTTGCTTGTGTTGATCAGAGTCTTTGGCTGGTAGACTTGGTTGGCTACAGAGTGGTCAGACTATTGATACCAGATGAGAGGATGAGTCAAAAGACTGAGCAGATGTGAACGTGCACAGTCATAACAGAAATAAAATCACCACATCCCCATCAAAAGATATCGAATAGGTTAAATTAATGCGTGGGTGGTGACTATATGGATATTCTGGCTTTGAAATATTTGCATAAATTACAAGACATAGACAAATCTTGACGTATGAGATATAAAATGACCTATCTCGAGGTATTTAGGCTGAAATAAAGCCATTTTTAACACATTCCCGTTTAAAAATAAAGGATGAACAGGAAAAGGACAGTCTTCCTCGGTGTCTAGGTGATCAGGTCTCACAACATGAAATATTTAAAGCAGTGTATGACTTTCATCGCAATTTTTTTTTCCAATTTATAAAACCCAAGCGATAGTTTAATTATCACTAATTCCGTAGTCTTTCTGTGCTTACACACCTGAATTTCTTCCCTCTTTGTGAGCAACTTCGAAGACTACTCCATCACGAACACAGCCACTTGTTTACATAACAAACCCAAACGTAACTCAGGTCTTTTCGGAAATTTTGCCGCGAAGTGCAATTTCTCATAGATTCGGCAAAAATACAAGTCGGATCGCTACGATGTAAAATGACGCAGTCCTCCAAGGTTGTTTTAAAGAATGAGTGTAGTTGGTGGATGGAGGTAAAGGCGACATTTGGGTTCAGCACTTGAAGAGATGCGCAAAATCCCATTCCCACAATGCACTTCACGACAAAATGTCCAAAAAAGCCTCAGTGACGTTTAGGTTTGTTACGTAAACAGAGGGACTGTGTTTATGATGGAATTATCTTCAAAGTTGTTCAGCATGAAGGAAGAAATTTAGGTGCGTAAACATGAAAAGACTGATAATTAGGCTATCATTTGGGTTTTACAAATTTGGGGAAAAAAATGTGATGAAAGTTATATGCTTTTTTAACTATCCAATCCTGTTTTATGTTCAAATTCTGTCAAATCTAGGGGTGGGTATAGCCAACAACCTCACGATACGATACATATCCCGATACAGGGATAACAATACGATATGTATCACAGCATATGTGCATTCCGGTGCATGGTATTCAACGTGATATGCATCCTGGTATTTTAGGCCTATTTTATTTATTTATTTTTTTTACGGTTTTTACTTTTTTGATATTTTAAAGAAAACAGACACATGTATACCCAAGTAATTTTTATTTTTTCTGTATTGCTGTATTATATTTGCTGCATTAAGAACTTGGCTGCAGTGCACAAATAAAGATGGCTTTTGATAAACTTAAAACATGCAAAGTCAGATGCTTTTTCCGAAAACTTGATAAATTAATTGTTTGTTGCATGTGAAATATCAATACTGACGCCTCTGTACCAATATCATGAAGACGATATATCCCCGTATCAATATTTTGAACACACCCCTTGTCAAATCTGCATCAGTTTAACCTTTACTCTACTGAGGATGTGCACTAATGCAGAGTAAAAGGGCTGAAATATATGGGTAGTGCTTAAGTGGAGAAAAATCTTTGGTGTGCACCAGTCTTGAGTGATATATCCCTTTCACCATTCCAGCACCTGAAAAGTCCATCACTTCCAAGAAGATTTTTGGGAAAGAACCAGTTGTCGGCAATGGGAGAAAAAGAGCAAGAGAAAAAAAAGGGGGAGGAAAAGTCTTCCTGCGTCACGTTGCTTTAATTTGTTCACCAGCTGCCAATGAAAATGACGATCTGCAGCAGAAGGTTCTTTTTTTTTTTTTTTTTTCTTCTCTTGGCTCAGCATCTGGCCTGGCAAACCACACAGCTGGAGCCACACACCGAACAAGTGTAATCTTTATAGTATAATGGATGCCACAAAGAAGACTGATAGGACACATGGAACCAGCTCACACTGACTTGACACATGAACCTGGCTTCTTCCATCCTTAAAACTAAGCGAATATTCCTAACACAAATCAGTGAAGAGGAGAGTGGGGAGTGTAAATGTCCTCACCTGCACATGGGAATGATGTGATAGGTTATATTTTTATTATATCATGGTCCTACAGTGTCATTTCTGGCTGTTTAACCCATACAAACCCAAACCTCTACTAGTGACCAAAAGCATCTACTGAACTAACATGTTTAATACCTGTTGATCCATTAATCGTATAAGGAATAAGTGTAAAATTCAGTTTATCATCTTTTCATGGTCATCCGATATGACCCATTTGGATGTTCACATGTTCTGTAGTTACCATGGAAACACCATCATTTTCAACAGCATTGATTCACCAGTAAAGCCCATGGAGTTGGATCAATGACAGTGGATGGAGACACTTTTTTTTTTACATTCATTTATTGATATCTGCCTTGAAAAAGTCACTTTTGGTTCCGTTTTCTCTGTTTTGATATAACAACTTTGAATTAATTCTGAGTTTTCATGAAGATCTAAAGCAAATATAGGAAAATACATGATTTAAAGGGGGAAAATGCAAAATACAGGGGATAATATTGTAATTGTAAGAAAAAAAAATCATTTGGGAACTGCTACAAAACTACCATTATGGGTTAAAACTGTGGTTTGATTATTTGAAGGTAAATATTAAGTAAGTCAAATGACATATTCCATAAAACATACTTCATAATATTGGGTTACCAGGTTATATTGTAGTACTTTATATTTGCGTCATTTGAGATTTTTGCACACAAACACACTCCCCTTATGATCGACTATTAATTAATTGTCTTATCAAAATAAAAGCAGACGTGTTGAAACATGAAACAGGACAATCCAATCCAAGAGAAATCAAACACGTCTCCAAATGATGCTGTGTTTCAGGTGACAAGGAGGGGCTGGGAGTCTACCTCCGAGGCAGGCGCACTTCCTGCATCGTCCACTGCATTATATAAACCCACTAAGGCGGACTTCTTCGGTAGCCCTCACAAAGTTTGCAAAGCGCAAAAACTCCTCACTTGGAGCCCTCCCTCTCTCTCCCTCTCTCTCTCTCCAATCCATTACAGAGGCTGTGGAGGTGATACAGCCTGGCAGGCGCAAAGCAGGGACAAAGGTACGCAACTATAAGGTAAATAATGTGAGAGAATGACTGAATGAATGTTTCTATCCTGCACTTTTAATGCGCAATAATCGTTTTTTTGTGTGACTAGTTGCAGACCTTATGCACACTTTAATGCGCACAGTAAGTCTTCTCCTGTTGGTTTCTGTTTCAGGTCGGTCCAGGACGCAGGATATTCCGTGATCAGTTTCCCAAACCAAACATGAAATCTCAGTTATTTGCCGTTGATCTAATACTTCTGTGCATTTCTTGCGGAACAAGTGCATTGGCAACGACTATTCCTGCTGTGTCCGCGTCATTGCCAGCCGCCAATTTCACCAATCTCGGCGCAGCGCAGAGCTATGGAACAGACACCACATCTACTTCTAAAACCAGGAGGAAGCGTTATATTAGTCAGAACGACATGCTTGCCATTCTTGATTACCACAACAAAGTGAGAGGGAAAGTGTTTCCACCAGCATCCAATATGGAATACATGGTAAGTGTAACCTTCTACTCTGTAAAGTTTCTGCTTCAGGTTCATTCCTGTTAACACTCTATTTAGTATTTGTGCATTTATTGACTTTGTATTATTACCATAAGGCTCCTGTTAAATGGCAAGAATCAAGTAAAAATGGTTGCAGGGATTATTTCGCTGCCAGATGCAATGGAAAATAGTTGATTTTATTAGATGTGTAGGTTTGTAACAAAATAAGTGACAAATGTGCCTGACACCTTCAGCTGTTAAGCAGATTGTATTGCAGTAGACCACCAAAGAAGTCACTTCCAGAGAAGGGTCATATATGGAACCGGTAGTCTGAAGGCAGTGGTCAGTTGCAAACCTCTGACAGACTACAACTCCAAAAACTGTTTAGTCTCATAAACTGTATGAAAACGGCGGTTACAAACATGATCCTGAGCCTTTTTCATGGCTGTTTTCTGCAAAATGAGGCTGATATGTAGGGTTTTATCCAGAAAATTGACTATTTTATGTCACGGTCCATTTTCAATGAGCCATATGTGTGAACTGTCTGGATACGTACTATTCTCTCAATGAACTTGTGACGCTAGCCGACCCTCTGTCACCACAGAGAAGGTCTGTTCATGAGTTGTACTGGTTACCAGGAAGCACAACTGTCTCTTCTTGTGTAACTAATTTGATGGATGGGCTGATGCTTCTTGCCATGGGAGCACCTGTAACAGTTAAAGAGCCGACTCTTATGTCACATATCACTGTGGGGTCAAAGACGGAGAGGGTCTTGTGTATGTATTTTCCTTTGAGTTATGTAATCAGTTTCCATGTTTCCCTCATGTGTCCGCGTTGTTAGGTCTGGGACGACACCCTGGCTAAGACAGCCGAGGACTGGGCTCATGCCTGCCTGTGGGAGCACGGGCCGTCACACCTCCTTCGGTTCCTGGGTCAAAACCTCTCTGTCAGGACAGGACGGTGAGTGAACCTTGACACCGTCCCTAACATCTGCTGCTCCTCTCAGGGATGACTCTCTCTGTCCGCAGTCATGGTCGTTGCCTTGCAGCCCCCTTCTTCACTCTTCTGTCTGCTTAAAGTTTTTGCACCGTGCCCCGGTTACAGCTTGTGGAATGCTCCTGTGACCCTCCAAATAAACAAAAGCTGTATTGCTAGCCGTGACCCATGAGGACAAAGGTGCATCCTTTTAGTGGGTCTTGACTTTCCATTTGGTATCTTCACGTGTTTATTGAAGAACATCATGAGACTCAAGGGAATCCAGCCTGTTAACCTTGTGATTGGCAGTTCTTTAAGACAATCTGCTAAAACAAAACTAGTTTATGGAGGTGTTAGAAAAGTTCCTGTGCTGGAGTTCAGATATTTGTAACTACAACTCTGTAATATTCTCATATGTGGTAAATAATGACTCACTTGGAGGGTTGAATTTTCCATTTTTAAAAGCATAGATAATAATGATATAATGACCTTTGACCCTAAATTAGAAAAGCAGAAATAAAAAAACATACATATTCCATTCGCGCATACTCAGATTCAAGGTCGTGAGAGGTCAAAGCTACACAAACATGAATAAAACTCTACATACCATTGAAGTCTCTAAGGCGAGTCAGCGTTTTGCAGTGCAGAGTATGTTGTGGTAGCTTACACACAAAAAAATGAGCCAGTACATTGTAAAAAAAAAAAAAAAAAAAAAAAAAAAGGATATTGACAATGTAACCATTGCTCAAGCATTACAAATGTTTCTACTTGGCAGCAAACACTAAAGCTCTAGAGTATATCTTTAAAATGACCTTGCTAACATCCCCACATGTGGTCGGTTTTTCAGTGTGGGGGAAATGCCAGTGGGCTTTGCTCATATTACTTACAATTGTTAGTGTGGTTTTGATGCTGCTGACATTGTGCTGTGTATTCCTGAACCCCAGGTCATTTCATTATAACTGCAAGTAAAGCAGAATTTAAGAATTTATCAACCTACTGTAAATGTCCTGAATACCATAATAGAAAACTCGACCAGCCGTGACAACACAGTACAGAAATACTGAACATTTGAAGGATCTGCATATCCCAAAATACCAATACTTTCCAGATCAATGTCTCAAAAATGTGTGGTTACTCACCGCTGATTGTTCCCAGAGATGAACTGTTCACTAAATACTTACTCCCCCCCCGCCTAAAATGTAATATGAACAAATCAGACAACATGAAGTATAACTCACTGAAACCGTCCGTCTTCTGTTCACAGATATCGATCCATTCTTCAGCTGGTGAAGCCATGGTATGATGAAGTCAAAGATTATTCCTTCCCATATCCGCGTGACTGTAACCCTCGATGCCCCCTCAGATGCTACGGTCCTATGTGCACCCATTATACACAGGTACACACACAGCATTTACAGCCAAAGTGAAGCCTCTGAGATGCCTTCACAATGATACTGATTAACCACTCATTCGTTTTGTTTTGCAGATGGTGTGGGCCACGTCGAACAAAGTGGGCTGTGCAATTCACACTTGCCATAATATGAACGTATGGGGTTCAGTGTGGAAACGAGCAACGTATTTAGTTTGCAACTACTCCCCAAAGTAAGTATACTCAGCAAACAGGCTGGTTAGTGTTCGGCTGGTGTTAGTTCATCACATAGAGTTAATTATATTGTGCGCGGAGGTCTGCTGATCCTGGTGAACCTGTTAACCTGATGACGATAGGATGACGGCAGGCTTAATCCCGCCGCGGCCTACCCTGTTCCCTGTTCCGTGCTGAGCTGTGAAATGCCACCCATGTGGTTACAAGATTCAAGTAACCCCAATACAAGTCTGTGAACCGGTACCACGGGAGAAAAAGAAATCTAAAAAAAAAAAAAAAATCTCGAGGCTCAGATTCTGTTTGGACTTGTGACAGGCTTGTGACCTAGGTTCTTTAATCCCATTCGAAACATATCTAAAAGTGTAACTGGTCCAGGATATCCATGAGCTATTTAAGTTGACTATGTGACAGTGTGGCGTGCAATTTTTCACATTCATATTTGTGAGAAAGTTGGACAACGGTCCTGCTTTCTGGTCTACAGACGTCAATGTCATGACTCATTAAAAAAACGCAATCCTTGAGCTTATTTGACATAAAGACTCTTTTACAGTCACCTCCGGGTTTATTCATTCTACCTGTTTGCTTATTTCTCTCTACCAGGGGTAACTGGATCGGAGAGGCTCCCTACAAAGTAGGTGTACCCTGCTCCGCCTGCCCTCCAAGCTATGGGGGCTCCTGCAGCAACAACATGTGCTTCCCCGCTCTCAAGACAAACTACCTGCACTGGTTCAAATAAACACAGGTTTCCTCTTCGCATAAGCTGACAGTCGACAGTACCACAAAGACATTATTTTAATCCCGTAAGGATTTGCACAACAGTCTTGGACCACATTATTTTGTATATATGGGCTTATTTAAAGACACAAACATACATTTGAAGGCAGCAGAAGATTTAGCATTGATAACTTGTAAATAAACTGTAAATGAATTTGTTATGTTTTTACCTGAACTTATAACTTCTATGACTATTTTAATTGATGAGATATAATTTATCTGTCTTATATGGGTCCTTAGACGCAGTATTTACTGTACATGGTGCTGCATACACGCGCACATGCCTTTTGGTTTACCATTAACAGTGTGGTTAATTGAGGACATAACACCATCATAGCTGCTCATATTCAGTCACTAAGGTGCTATGGGCATCACACCTACATGTTGTGTGAGCTGCCTTCGTAGGAATGTTGTGATATAAAGATCAAAGCTTTGGACCTCAGAGGGGAGAAACTGCAATGACGGTTTCACCTCAGTAGCATCTTTAGTAGCTACGCATACAAAACGAATATATTATTAGACTGTGAGGTCTCAAGACCTAATGTAAGGACAAAAAACACCTCTGTTCTCTAAAGCTTTTGCAGTTTCACCATTAACACGGCGCTTTTTTTGCAGTTTCAATCTGCACTGATTCGATTTTGTTTCGTCTTCTGGGGCATTTCACGGTTTTCAGTCATATTTCACACGATATTTCTGCTGGAGAAAGCACATGTAATAATCTGTTCTATAATCCTATTCATTCTGTGCAGTATATTGTATATTATGCACCAATATATTGATATATTGGGGAACTGTGTTATGATTACTGATGTTGATGTAGGTTTTTTTTTTTTTTTTTTTTGAGCATTAGGCACTCCAGTGCACCTTAATTGTTTGTACTTTTCCAAAATACAAGGAACTTGTTTGTGTTTGTACGTGTAGATAATCATTATAACTTGACTATCCTTAAACGTCAACTATACCATAAGTTATTCATTTTTATATGGGGAAATATTTAATTGATATTAATTTTTTTTTTTTATTGTTTTGTAAAAGGATTGTACATATCTAAATGATTACAAGGTACAGTATATGGTTCATTTGCATGTTGACTTTTATTATGTTGAAATTAACTATAATTTAAATGAACTTAATAGATTTCTGTAAACTAAGCACTAGTACAGTATTGGCAGTACTCTTCAACAAGAGAAAGACACAAGCACATATCAGCAGCAAGAAGGTAACAAAAATGTTGCAATGTAGAAGAAAATGATGCTAAATTAACATTTTTTCAGCACTGACTGTATTTAAAACAGCACCAACAAACTATTTATGCAATGAACAGCGCTTTTCCTGTTGTGTTTTGTATTTGTAATAAAGTCCTCTATTTTGATTGTGTTTTCTCTTGTACAAGTCCATCTGTGTGTTTTACCTCCGGCGCAAATAGTATCCATCCATTGTCTGTTCTGTATTGTCTGAAATGTCTGATATTGATTAGAGGTTCTGCCCAAAGTATGAGAGTTTTCATTTTTAGTTTTCTTTTTCAATTAAACACTGCCATTGCAAAGTCTCACATCCTGAACATCAAAGACTGAGAAGAAGAGAAAAACATGCCAGGGCTACAAGTGAATCCTAATAAGAGAAGGTTGACTTTGGCCTGGTCTACCCAAGTCTACACAAATGAACAGAAAGCTGATAGTTTTCCAGGGGAACATCTTTTGAGTTAGTCCAATGAAACCATTGACCTCAGGGAGAGAAAAAGACAAGGATCAGAATCAAACGCAAGCACAGATAGGAGGGGAAATTTTGTCATCTTGGACACAAATAAATTATATTTTCATGCATTCAGCCTTGGTGAGAAGAATAATTAAATGAAAATAGGAGATCTAAATGTTCTAATGTGTTTGTTGATGTAATATCTTTCCTGGCTTTTAATTGCTCCTGCAGTTTTGGGTCAGCTTGCATTAATAAGAGATAGTCATAAATCTAAGTTGCATCGATCATTTACCAAATTTTTTAGCTTAAGAACTCTATTTTATGGATCTGTTTACAAAGCTTCAGTACCACTTGTTAAAAAAAAAGATATAATCAATATAAAATGAAACTTTAATAGGAATAAAATATGTGAATTCACTATTCACTTTAATAATAATATTTTTTCTTGCTAACGTAAGTGATATTTTAAGTCTGTGAATCTGTAAGAATAAAGAAAGGTTATCTACAGTCTAATTATTCATAAAATATGCTCTGCTATTAGCTGTCTATATCATTTCAGTTTTAATATGTATGTTAAACAAACGTTTATTAGCATATTTTTACGGTTTTCATTCCAGCAAAGTCTATTATTATGACCTAAAAAGTTATCATGTAAACATTTCTATCGAATCTTGATCACAATTGTAGTTTAACGTCATAACTAAAGCCTTATGTTTCATTTAGGATCAGTTTCTTATGAGAACAACATGTTTTGTAAGTACATTTGCATGAAATGAAAAGAAATTATGTTCATCTTGAGTGTCCATGTCACTCAGCAGTAACTGAAGCATGTCTGTAAATTGTAACATGCATCATGTGAAAGTACTTATTGAGACCTATTCATACGTGTATTAAACCTGAAGGTAAGTTTTTTTAGTTTTTAATGCTGAGCGTATTGAACATAAAATGTGTCCGTGTCACTGCCCCACACAGAAAAAATAGCAAAAAAAGAGAAACAAAAAAAAACAAAAAAAAAAAAAAAAAAGTTTTTTGTTAAATTATGATCTGCAAGTCATTTATCCCTTCTGGACTCAGATATCTGCTGCACACAACATGAAAAATGGATGCAGACGTAATCAGTGCTCACATTTTCACGCAAAACATTCGAATTAAATCGCATGTTAGCGTCAAACTTTTCCTCGTGCCTTATTAAGAAGCTTCATTTACGCAGCCTGAACTGACTCGCACACTGCTTTGGAAGCCAACCAGCTGAGAGTTTTCGAAGAACACATTAGTATGCATGGGAAAAATCTCTTGGTCTGAGTAAATGCCGGACCTCCAGCCAAAGACATGATTGGTGGACGCTTAAAAGGCACATCAGCGAGATGAGAAACAGGATGCGCTGATGAGTCAGACAACCTGCTGTCGACATTTACCTGGCTTATCCATCAGTGGCAGAGGCGGCGCAATGGTAAAGGATATGGGTTTGGGACAGTATGAAAGCGGCTCTGATGGGGCAGGGATAAGAGCAAAAACACCTGAAAATGGAGTGTAAGCTTGAAAGGCAACAACATTATAAGTCCACGCACTCCTTTTCCTAATAACACACATGAATTACTGACCTGTCAGATAAACTGTTATTGCTAAAACAGTTTTGTCTCCCTCAAGTGTGAAGGCGGTGAAACGTTTATTTGGAAAGTAGACAGAGACTTCAAAGAACCACGGCAGGGTGATAGATTATTAACAGGGAGTTGGTGAGGTTCGGGGAGTCAGCTTCCAAATGTGCGAGCCGCAATCCAACTCCAATAACGTGGAGAAGTATGAGAAAGTGAGTACAATACTGAAAAAAATGTGATTAATCTGTCATGAATTGAGCTAGGTTATGGTTTAGGGGTTTGTTGATGTTTGCTCCGCAGCTGCAGAAAAACTCTCCTCTTTTCTCTCCTCCTTATTTGGCCTCCTCCTGCCTTGTAGGGGACACTGGGAGCAGTTCTAACTCACCGTATCTTCTTCTGGATGTAAAGCAACTATGTTTGTTTTGCTTCCCTTTGCATCGGAAGACGAGCCAGTGCCCCCTCAGAGCCTCAACATCTGAACTGCAGCGTTATTTAGAAAGAAAGAGCTGAATTTATGTCTTTAATTTAGTTTATTAAAACCTGCCAACTGCCAATTCCGTCACAGACATTACTGATGTTCTTCTTCCGTTCAGGTATAAACTGTTTAGCTTCAATTGAGTTTAGATGGGCCTGCAGACAGTGTAAGACCCAGCATCTGGATCAGATTTTAGTACCTGTGCTCATCAAAGGAAGAGGAAATAAATGGGACAGTCAACAGTTTCCCCTTACTCAAAAGCAGAGATATTAACCTGCTAAAGGCTTTAATAGATAGACCAACTATTTGGGCAAACTTACCTATAATTAACCAGCGTCTGTCTGTCTGTCTGATTGTGTGCGACATAACTCAAAAAGTTATGGATGGATTTTGATGAAATTTTCAGGATTTGTTGGCAATGGCACAAGGAAGAAATGAT